>SZWC01008919.1:66262-83874 GCA_023375785.1 Penium margaritaceum | reverse complement strand
GCCCTAGTTGCGCCCTAGTTGCACCCTAGTTGTGCCTCACTTGGGCACTAGCTACGGCCTAGTTGCACCCTAGTTGCGCCCTAGTTGCGCCCTAGTTGCGCCCTACTTACACCCTACTTGCGCCCTAGTTGCATCCTAGTTGTGTCCTAGTTGCACCCTAGTTGCACCCTAATTCGGCACTAGCTACGCCCAAGTTGCGTCCTAGTTGCGTCTTAGTTGCGTCATACTTGCGCCCTACTTGTGCCCTACTTGCGCCCTAGTTCTGCCCTAGTTTTGCCCTAGTTGCGCCTCGGTTGGGCACAAGCTACGCCCTAGTTGTGCCCTAGTTGTGCCCGCGTTGTACCCTACTTACGCCCACTTATACCCTAGTTGCGTCCTACTTGCGTCCTAATTGCGCCCTAGTTGTGCCCTAGGTGCCGCCTAGTTGCGTCCTTCTTGCGCCCTACTTGCGTCCTCCTTGCGCCCTAGTTGCACCCTACTTGCACCCTTGTTGTACCTTACTTGCACTCTACTTGCGTCCTACTTGCGCCCTAGTTGCGTCCTAGATGCACCCTAATTGCACCCTAGTTGTGGCCTACTTACGCCCTAGTTACGCCCTAGTTGCACCCTAATTGCGCCCTAGTTGCGCCTTAGTTTGGTACTAGCTATGCCCTAGTTACGTCCTAGTTGCATCCTAGTTGCACCCTACGTGCGCACTACTTGCGCCCTAGTTGCTCCTCAGTTGGACACAAGCTGCGCCCTAGCTGCGCCCTAGTTCCGCCCTAGTTGCACCGTAGTTCCGCACTAGTTACGCCCTAGTTGCAACCACTTGCAACCACTAGCAACCACTCGCAACCACTCGCAGCCACTGGCAACCACTAGCAACCACTCACAACTACTCACAACCACTCGCAACCACTTGCAACCACTCACAACGTCTCGCAACCACTTGCAAGCACTCGCACCCACTTGCAAGAACTCGCAACCACTCACAACAACTCGCAACCACGCACAACCACTCACAACCATTTGCAACCACTTGCAACCACTCGCAACAACTTGCAACCACTTGCAAGAACTCGCAGGCACCTGCAACCACTTGCAACCACTCACAACTACTTGCAACCACTCACAACCAGTCACCACCAATCACAAGCACTTGCAAGCACTCGCAACCACTCGCAAACATTCACAACCACTCACAACCACTTGCAACCACTCACAACCACTTGCAACTTCTCGAAACCACTCACAACCACTCGCAACCACATGCAACCACTCGCAACCACATGCAACCACTCACAACCACTCGCAGCCACTCGCAACCACTCGCAACCACTCGCAACCACTTGCAATCACTCGCAACCACTGGCAACGACTCGCATCAACTCGAAACCACTCGCAACCACTCACAATCACTAGCAACCACTCGCAACCACTCACAACCACTCGGAACCACTCGCAACCACTCGCAACCACTTGCAACCACTCACAACTACTCGCAACCACTCGCAATCACTCGCAACCACTCGCAACCACTCACAACCACTCGGAACCACTCGCAACCACTCGCAACCACTTGCAACCACTCACAACTACTCGCAACCACTCGCAATCACTCGCAACCACTCGCAACCACTCACAACCACTCGGAACCACTCGCAACCACTCGCAACCACTTGCAACCACTCGCAACCACTCGCAACCACTTGCAACCACTCACAAATACTCGCAACCACTCGCAATCACTCGCAACCACTTGCAACCACATGCAACCACTCGCAACCACTTGCAAGCACTCACAACAACTTACAAGCACTCGCAACCATTCACAACCACTCGAAACCACTCGCAACCATTCGCAACCACTTGCAACCACTCGCAACCACCTGCAACCACTTGCAACCACTTGCAGACACTCGCAACCACTTGCAACTACTCGCAACCACTGACAACGACTCATAACCACTTGCAAGCACTTGTAACCACTTGCAACCACTCACAACCACTCACAACTACTTGCAACCACTCACAACCACTCGTAACCACTCGCAACCACTCGCAATTATTCGCAACCTCTTGCAACCAATCACAACCACTCGCATCCACTCGTAACCACACACAAGCACTGGCAACCACTCCCAACCACTCGCAACCACTTGCAACCACTCGCAACCACTCGCAACCTCTCGCAACCACTTGCAAGCCCTGCAACCACTTGCAAGCACTCGCAAGCATTCACAACCATTTGCAACCACTCGCAACCACTCGCAACCACTTGCAACCACTCACTACCACTCGCAACTTCTCGCAACCACTCACAACCACTCGCAACCACTCACAACCAATCACAACCGCTCGCAACCACTTGCAACCACTCGCCCTAGTTGTGTCCTACTTATGCCCTACTTAGGCCCTAGTTGCGCCCACCTTGCACCCTAGTTGCACCCTTCGTGCGCCCTAGTTTCTCTCTAGTTTCTCCTCAGTAGGGAACCAGCTACATCCTAGCAGCACCCTAGTTGTGCCCTAGTTGCCCCTTACTTACGTCCTACTTACGTCCTACGTACGCCCTAGTTGCACCCAAGTTGCACCCTAGTTACGTCCTACATGCGTCTCAATTGGTCACAAGCTACGCCCTAGTTGCGCTCTAGTTGCACCCTAGTTGTGCCCTAGTTATGCCCTACTTGTGCCCTACTTGTGCCCTAGTTACGTCCTAGTTGTGCCCTACTCGTGCCCTACTTGCGCCCTAGTTACAGCCTAGTTGTACCTTAGTTGCATCCAACTTGCACCCTAGTTGCGCCCTACTTGTGCCCTTGTTGCGCTCTAGCTACACCCTAGTTGTGTCCTAGTGGCACCCTAGTTGCACCCTAATTGCTCCCTAGTTGCGCCCTACTTGCGTCCTAGCTACGCCCGACTTGCACCCTAGTTGCGCACAACTAGGGTGAAACTAGGGTGCAACTAGAGCTCAAGTAGGACACAGGTATGATGCAACTCCGGCGCAACTAGGGTGCAACTAGGTCGCAACTAGGGTGTAAGTAGGGTGCAAGTAGGGTGCAACTAGGGTGCAACTAGGGTGCAACTAGGGCGTAGCCAGTGCCTGACTGAGGCGCAACTAGGGCGAAAGTCGGGCGCAAGTAGGACGCAAGTAGGGCGCAACTAGGGTGCAAGTAGGATGCAAATAGGGTGCAACTAAGGTGCAATTAGGACTCAACTAGTTGCACCCTAGTTGCGCCCTAGTTGTGCAAGTCGGGCGCAAGTAGGACGCAAGTAGGGCGCAACTAGGACGCAAGTAGGATACAAGTATGGTGCACTTAAGGTGAAATAAGGATGCAACTTGTTACGTCCTAGTTGCATCCTAGGACGTAGCTAGTGCCCAACTAAGGCGCAACTAGGGCGCAATTAGGGAGCAAGTAGGGTGCAACTAGGGTGCAACTAGGGTGCAAGTAGAATGCAATTAGGATGCAACTAGGGTGCAACTAGGGCACAGCTAGGGCGCAACTAGGGCACAACTAGGGTGCAACTAGGGCGCAACAATGGCAAAACTAGGATGTAACTAGGGTATAAATAGGGTGCAACTGGGGTGCAAGTAGGGCACAAGTAGGGCACAACTAGGGGCGCAACTAACGCGCAAGTAGGACGCAAGTAGTGCACAACTAGGGAGCAACTAGGGTGCAACTAGGGCGCAACTATAATGCAACTAGAGCGTAGCTCGTTCCCAACTGAGGCGCACCTAGGACACAACTAGGGTGCAACTGGGGCGCAACTAGGGCGCAAGTAGGGCGTAAGTATGGTGCAACTAGAGCACAACTAGGGTGCAAGTAGGGCGTAAGTATGACATAAGTATGGTGCAACTAGAGCACAACTAGGGTACAACTAGGGCGTAAGCAGGGCACAAGTAGGGTACAAGGAGGACACAACTGGGGTGCAATTAGGGTGAAAGTAGGGTGCAAATGGGACGCTACTAGGACACAACTAGGGTGCAATGATTGTTTTGCAACAAGGCCGCAGCTAGTGTCCAATAGAGGTGCAACTAGGGGGCAACTAAGGCGCAGCTAGGAAGCAAGTAGGGTGAAACTATGGTGCAACTAGGGCGCAACTAGGGCATAGCTAGTGCCCAACTGAGGTAGAACTAGGGCACAACTAGGGCGCAACTAGGGCACAAGTAGGGCGCAAATAGGGTGCAACTAGGGTGTAACTAGGGCACAGCTAGGGCGCAACTAGGGCATAGCTAGTGCCCACATGAGGCGCAACTAGGGTTCAACTAGGGCGCAAGAAGGGTGCAACTAGGGCGCATCTAGGGCGCAACTAGGATCCAAGAAGGGTGCAAGTAGGGTACAACTAGGGCGCAACTAGGGTCTAAATATGGTGCAAGTAGGGCGCAAGTCTGTAGCAATTAGGGTGCAACTATGGCGCAACTACGGTGCAACTAGGGTGTAGCTCGGGCGTAGCTAGTGCTCAACTGAGGCACAACAAAGGTGCAAATAGGGTGCAAGTAGGGCACAACTAAGGCGGAAGTAGGACACAATCATGGCGCAAGTAGGGTGCAGGAAGGGTGCAAGTAGGGCGCAACTATGGGTACAACTTGAGCGCAACTAGGGCACAAGTAGGGCGCAAGTAGGGTGCAAGTAAGGTACAACTAGGGCGCAACTATGGCGCAACTAGGGCGCCAATAGGGCATAGATAGTGCCAAACTTAGGTGCAACTAGGGTGCAACTGGGGCGCAAGTAGGGCGCAACTAGGGCGCAAGTAGGGTGCAACTAGGGCGCAAGTAGGGTGCAGTTAGGGCGCAACTAGGACGCAACTAGGGCATAAGTAGGGTGCAACTAGGGCGCAATTAGGGTGCAACTAGGGTGTAACTATGGTGCAACTAGGGCGTGAGAAGGGCGCAAGTGGGGTGCAACTAGGGCGCAACTAGGACGCAAGCAAGGTATAAGTAGGGCGCAAATAGGACGTATCTAGGGTGCAACTAGGGCGTAGCTAGTGCCCAACTAAGGCGCAACTAGGGCGCAACTAGGGTGCAAGTTGGGCATAGCTAGGACACAAGTAGGACACAACTAGAGGGCAACTAGGGTGCAACTAGGATGCAACTAGGGCGTAAGTAGGGTGCAAGTAGGGTGCAACTAGGGTGCAACTAGGACACAACTAGGGCGTAGCTAGTGCCTGACTGAGGCGCCCAAGTTGCACCCATAATTGTGCCGTACTTGCACCCTTACTGCACCCTACTTGCGCCATGATTGCGTCCTACTTGGGCTTTAGTTGCGCCCTACTTGCACCCTATTTGTACCCTTGTTGCGCCTCAGTTGAGCACTAGCTACGCCCGAGCTATGCCCTGGATGTACCCTAGTTGTGCCCTAGTTGCTTCCTATTTGCGCCCTACTTGCACCCTACTTGCGCCCTACTTGCGCCCTAGTTGCGCCCTGGTTGCACCCTGATTGCGCCCTAGTTGTGCCATAGTTGCACCTTTGATGGACACTAGCTGGTTGCACCCTAGTTGCGCCCTATTTGCACCTTAGTTGGGTACTAGCTACGCCCTAGTTGCGCCCTAGTTGCGTCCTAGTTGCACCCTACATGTGCCCTACTTGCGCCCTAGTTGCTCCTGAGTTGGACACTAGCTACACCCTAGTTGCACCCTAATTGCGCCCTAGTTGCACCCTAGTTGCGTTTATTTGCGCTGTAGTCGGGCCCTTGTTGTGTCCTTGTTGCGCGTCAGTCGGATACTAGCTACGTCCTAGTTGCACCCTAGTTGCACCCTAGTTGCGCCCTAGTTACGCCCTAGTTGTGCCCTACTTACGCCCTACTTCCGCCCTAGTTACACCCTAGTTCCGCCCTAGTTGCGCCCTAGTTGCGCCTCAGTTGGGCACTAGCTACGCCCTAGTTGCGTCCAAGTTTCTCCGTAGTTGCACCATACTTGCGCCCTACTTGTGCCCTACTTGCGTCATACTTGCGCCATAGTTGCGTCCTAGTTGCGCCTCAGTTGAGCACAAGCTAAGCCCTAGTTGTGTCGTATTTGGACCCTAGTTGCGCCCTATTTATGTCCTAGTTTTGCCCTAGTTGTGCCATACCTGCACCCTAGTTGCGCCCTAGTTGTGGCCTACTTGTGCCCTCGTTTTGCCCTTCTTGCGCCCTAGTTGGGCCCAAGTTGGGCCTCTGTTTAGCACTAGCTACGCCCTATTTGCGCCCTAGTTGCGCCGTAGTTAAGACCTATTTGTGCCCTACTTGCATCCTAGTTGCGCCCTACTTGCGCCCAAGTTGTGCCCGACTTGCGCCCTAGTTGCGCCCTAGTTGCGCCGTAGTTAAGACCTATTTGTGCCCTACTTGCATCCTAGTTGCGCCCTACTTGCGCCCAAGTTGTGCCCGACTTGCGCCCTAGTTGCGCCCTAGTTGCGCCGTAGTTAAGACCTATTTGTGCCCTACTTGCATCCTAGTTGCGCCCTACTTGCGCCCAAGTTGTGCCCGACTTGCGCCCTAGTTGCGCCCTAGTTGCGCCGTAGTTAAGACCTATTTGTGCCCTACTTGCATCCTAGTTGCGCCCTACTTGCGCCCAAGTTGTGCCCGACTTGCGCCCTAGTTGCGCCCTAGTTGCGCCGTAGTTAAGACCTATTTGTGCCCTACTTGCATCCTAGTTGCGCCCTACTTGCGCCCAAGTTGTGCCCGACTTGCGCCCTAGTTGCGCCCTAGTTGCGCCGTAGTTAAGACCTATTTGTGCCCTACTTGCATCCTAGTTGCGCCCTACTTGCGCCCAAGTTGTGCCCGACTTGCGCCCTAGTTGCGCCCTAGTTGCGCCGTAGTTAAGACCTATTTGTGCCCTACTTGCATCCTAGTTGCGCCCTACTTGCGCCCAAGTTGTGCCCGACTTGCGCCCTAGTTGCGCCCTAGTTGCGCCGTAGTTAAGACCTATTTGTGCCCTACTTGCATCCTAGTTGCGCCCTACTTGCGCCCAAGTTGTGCCCGACTTGCGCCCTAGTTGCGCCCTAGTTGCGCCGTAGTTAAGACCTATTTGTGCCCTACTTGCATCCTAGTTGCGCCCTACTTGCGCCCAAGTTGTGCCCGACTTGCGCCCTAGTTGCGCCCTAGTTGCGCCGTAGTTAAGACCTATTTGTGCCCTACTTGCATCCTAGTTGCGCCCTACTTGCGCCCAAGTTGTGCCCGACTTGCGCCCTAGTTGCGCCCTAGTTGCGCCGTAGTTAAGACCTATTTGTGCCCTACTTGCATCCTAGTTGCGCCCTACTTGCGCCCAAGTTGTGCCCGACTTGCGCCCTAGTTGCGCCCTAGTTGCGCCGTAGTTAAGACCTATTTGTGCCCTACTTGCATCCTAGTTGCGCCCTACTTGCGCCCAAGTTGTGCCCGACTTGCGCCCTAGTTGCGCCCTAGTTGCGCCGTAGTTAAGACCTATTTGTGCCCTACTTGCATCCTAGTTGCGCCCTACTTGCGCCCAAGTTGTGCCCGACTTGCGCCCTAGTTGCGCCCTAGTTGCGCCGTAGTTAAGACCTATTTGTGCCCTACTTGCATCCTAGTTGCGCCCTACTTGCGCCCAAGTTGTGCCCGACTTGCGCCCTAGTTGCGCCCTAGTTGCGCCGTAGTTAAGACCTATTTGTGCCCTACTTGCATCCTAGTTGCGCCCTACTTGCGCCCAAGTTGTGCCCGACTTGCGCCCTAGTTGCGCCCTAGTTGCGCCGTAGTTAAGACCTATTTGTGCCCTACTTGCATCCTAGTTGCGCCCTACTTGCGCCCAAGTTGTGCCCGACTTGCGCCCTAGTTGCGCCCTAGTTGCGCCGTAGTTAAGACCTATTTGTGCCCTACTTGCATCCTAGTTGCGCCCTACTTGCGCCCAAGTTGTGCCCGACTTGCGCCCTAGTTGCGCCCTAGTTGCGCCGTAGTTAAGACCTATTTGTGCCCTACTTGCATCCTAGTTGCGCCCTACTTGCGCCCAAGTTGTGCCCTACTTGCGCCCTAGTTGCTCCTGAGTTGGACACTAGCTACACCCTAGTTGCACCCTAATTGCGCCCTAGTTGCACCCTAGTTGCATCCTAATTGCATTCTACTTGCACCCTAGTTGCACCCTAGTTGCGCCCTAGTTGTGGCCTACTTGTGCCCTCGTTCTGCCCTTCTTGCGCCCTAGTTGGGCCCAAGTTGGGCCTCTGTTTAGCACTAGCTACGCCCTATTTGCGCCCTAGTTGCGCCGTAGTTAAGACCTATTTGTGCCCTACTTGCATCCTAGTTGCGCCCTACTTGCGCCCAAGTTGTGCCCGACTTGCGCCCTAGTTGCGCCCTAGTTGCGCCTCAGATGAGCACCAGCTATGCCCTAGTTACGGCCTAGTTGCACCCTAGTTGTGCCCTATTTGTGTCCTAGTTGCACTCTAGTTGCGCCCTAGTTTCACCCTAGTTATGCCCTACTTGCATCCTAGTTGCACCCTAGTTTTGCCATAGTTGCGTCCTAGTTACGCCCTAGTTGCGCTCTACTTGCACCCTTCTTGTGCCCTACTTGTGCCATAGTTGCATCCTACTTGCACCTTAGTTACGCCCTACTTGCACCCTGGATGTACCCTTGTTGCGCCTTAGTTGAGCATTAGCTACGCCTGAGTTGTGCCCTAGTTGTAGCCTAGTTGTGCCCAACTTGCACCCTAGTTGGGCCCTAGTTGCACCCTAGTTGCACCCTACTTGTGCCCTAATTGCGCCCTAGTTGCGCCCTAGGTACACCCTAGTTGCGCCCTACTTGCGCCCTACATACACCATACATTCGCCCTAGTTGTGCCCTAGTTGCGCCATAGTTGCACCCTATTTGCTCCATAATTGTGCCCTACTTGCAACCAGGTTGCACCCTAGTTGCGCCCTTGTTGTGCTCTACTTGTGCCCTTCTGTGACCCTAGTTACGCCCTAGTTGCGACCTAGTTGCATCCTACTTGTGTCCAAGTTACGCCCTAGTTGTGCCTCATTTGGGCACTAGCTACGCCCTAGTTGCGCCCTAGTTGTGCCCTAGTTACATCCCAGTTGCACGCTGTTTGCGCCCTACTTGCGTCCTAGTTATTTCCTACTTGCACCCTAGTTGCGCCCTACTTGCACCCTAGTTGCGCCCTAGTTGCACCCTAGTTCCGCTTCAGTTGGGCACTAGTTACACCATAGTTACTCCCTAGTTGCGCCCTAATTGTGCCCTAGTTGTGCCCTACTTGCTTCCTAGCTGCGCCCTAGTTACCCCCTAGTTGCCCCTCAGTTGGGCACTACCTACGGCTTAGTTCCGTCTTGGTTGTGCCCTCGATGCGCCCTAGTTGTGCCCTAGTAGTGCCCTACTTGCGCCCTACTTACTTCCTACTTGTACCCTAGTTGCGCCATCCTTGCGCCCTAGTTGTGCCCTACTTATGCCCTAGTTGTGCCCTATATGTGCTTTAGTTGCACCCTACTAATGCCCTACTGATGCCCTACTTGCGCCCTAGTTGCGTTCTAGTTGCGTCCTAGTTGCGCCCTAGTTGCTCCTTAGTTGCACCTTACTTGCGCCCTACTTGCATCCTAGTTGCGCCCCTAGTTGCGCCCTACTTGTGCCGTACTTGCGTCCTGGTTGCACCCTAGTTTTACCCTAGTTGCATGCTAGTTTCTCCCTAGTTGCCCCCTACTTGCGTCCTAGTAGCGCCCTAGTTGCACCCTAGTTGCGTCTTCATTGCGCCCTACTTGCGCCCTACTTGCGCCCTACTTGCGTCCTTTTTACGCCTGACTTGCACCCTAGTTGCGCCTTAGTTGTGCCTCAGTTTGGCACTAGCTACGCTCCAGTTGCGCCCTAGTTACGTCCTAGTTGCGCCCTACTTGCACCCTACATGCGCCCTAGTTGCGTCCTAGTTATGTCCTAGATGTGACCTACTTGTGTCCTACTTGCAACCTAGTTGCACTCTAGTTGTGCCCTAATTGCTTCCTACTTGCACCCTTCTTGAGCCCTACTTGCACCATAGTTGCGCCCTACTTGCATTCTAGTTGCGCCCTATCTGCGTCCTAGTTGTGCCCTAGTTACGACCTAGTTGCGTCCTACCTGCGACGTACTTGCGCCCTACTTGCGTCGTAGTTACACCCTATTTGCGCCCGAGTTGCGTCCAAGTTGCGGCTTACTTGCACCCTGCTTGCGCCATAGATGCGCCCTAGTTGCGCCCTAGTTGCGCCCTGCTTGCGCCCTACTTGCGCTTTAGATGCACCCAACTTGCGTCCTAGTTGCGCCCTATTTGCGCCTCAGTTGGGTCACTAGCTACGCCCTAGTTGCACCCTAGTTGTATCCTAGTTGCGTCCTCGTTGCGCCCTAGTTGCGCCCTACTTGCGTCCTAGTTGCACCCTAGTTGCACCTTAGTTTCACCCTAGTTGCTTCTCAGTTGGGCACTAGCTACGGACAAGATGCGCCCTAGTTGCGCTCTAGAAGCGTGCCCTAGTTGCGCCAGAGTTGGGCAAAAGCTAGGCCCTAGTTGCGCCCTAGTTTTGCCCTAGTTGCGCCCTGGTTGCGCCTTACTTGCGCCCTACTTGCGCCCTAATTGCGTCCTAGTTGTGGGCTAGTTGCGCCCACATGGTGCCCTACTTGTGCCCTACTTGCATCCTAGTTGCACCCTACTTTCTCCCTAGTTGCATCCTAGTTGCACCTTAGTTGGACACTAGATACATCCTCGTTGCCGCCTAGTTGCGTCCTAATTGCACCTTAGTTGCGCCCTTCTTGCGTCCTACTTGCGCCCTACTTGCGCCCAACTTGCATCCTAGTTTTGCCAGACTTGCGCCCTAGAGCCGCCTCAGTTGGGCACTAGCTACGCCCTAGTTGCGCCCTAGATGCACCCTGGTTGAACCCTACTTGTACCCTACTTGCGCCCTAGTTGCATCCTAGTTGCACCCTAGTTGCGCCCTAGTTGCGCCCTACTTGCGCCATAGTTGCGACCTACTTGCGTCCTAGTTGCGCCATAGTTGTGCCTCAGTTGGACACTAGCTACGCCCTACTTACGCCCTAGTTGCGTCCGAGGTGCGTCCTACTTGCGCTCTATGTGCACCCTATTGTCGCCTTAGTTGGGTACTAGCTACGCCCTAGTTACATCCTAGTTGCGCCCTAGTTGCACCCTACATGTGCACTACTTGCACCCTAGTTGGTCCTCAGTTGGACACTAGCTACGCCCTAGTTGCGCCCTAGTTGCACCCTAGTTGCGCCCTAGTTGCGCGCTACTTACGCCCTGGTTGCGCCCTTGTTGCGCCCTAGCTGCACCTCAGTTGGGCACTAGCTACGCCCTAGTTGCACCCTAGTTGCGCCCTAGTTGCACTCTAGTTGCGCCCTAGTTGCACTCTAGTTGCGCCCTAGTTGCACTCTAGTTGCGCCCTAGTTGCACTCTAGTTGCGCCCTAGTTGCACTCTAGTTGCGCCCTAGTTGCACTCTAGTTGCGCCCTAGTTGCACTCTAGTTGCGCCCTAGTTGCACTCTAGTTGCGCCCTAGTTGCACTCTAGTTGCGCCCTAGTTGCACTCTAGTTGCGCCCTAGTTGCACTCTAGTTGCGCCCTAGTTGCACTCTAGTTGCGCCCTAGTTGCACTCTAGTTGCGCCCTAGTTGCACTCTAGTTGCGCCCTAGTTGCACTCTAGTTGCGCCCTAGTTGCACTCTAGTTGCGCCCTAGTTGCACTCTAGTTGCGCCCTAGTTGCACCCTATTCGCGCCCTACTTGCACCCTAGTTGGTCCTCAGTTGGACACTAGCTACGCCCTAGTTGCGCCCTAGTTGCACCCTAGTTGCGCCCTAGTTGCGCGCTACTTACGCCCTGGTTGCGCCCTTGTTGCGCCCTAGCTGCACCTCAGTTGGGAACTAGCTAAGCCCTAGTTGCGTCCTAGTTGCGCCCTTGTTGCGCCCTACTAACACCCTACTTGCGCCCTAGTTGCACTCTAGTTTAGCCCTAGTTGCGCCCTAGTTGCGCCTGAGTTGGGCACTAGCTACGCCCAAGTTGCGCCCTACTTGCGCCCTAGTTGCACCCTATTTGCGCCCTACTTGCACCCTACTTGCGCCCTAGTTACGCCCTAGTTGCGCCCAAGTTGCGCCCTAGATCTGCCTCAGTTGGACACTAGCTACGCCGTAGTTGCACCATAGTTGTGCCCTTGTTGCACCCTAGTTGCGCCCTACTTGCTTCCTAGCTATGCCCTAGTTGCCCCCAAAGTTGCACCTCAGTTGGGCACCAGCTACGACCTAGTTGTGCCCTAGTTGCGCCCTAGTTACACCCTAGTTGTGTCCTAGTAGTGCCCTAGGTGCGCCCTACGTGCGCCCTACTTGTACCCTAATTGCACCCTGCTTGCATCCTAGTTGTGCCCTAGTTACGCCCTAGATTTGCTCTAGTTGCATCCTACTTATGTCCTACGTATGTCCCAATTGCGCCCTAGTTGCACCCTCGTTGCGTCCTAGGTGCGCCTCAGTTGGGCACGAGCTACAACCTAGTTGGGTTCTAGTTGCACCCTAGTTCCGCCCTTGTCGCTCCCAAGTTGCGCCCTACTTACACCGTACTTGTGCCCTAGTTGCGCCCTAGCTGCGCCTTACTTGTGCCCTACTTGCGCCCTAGTTGCACCCAAGTTGTACCCTAGTTGCGCCCAAGTTTCACCCTAGTTGCTAAGGGTGCACACCGGGTAAGATTCCCGAATCCAAGATTGGATTCGGATTCACGAATCCGAATCCAAGTCTGGCTTCGATTCACGAATCCGAATCTGGATACGCGAATCCTCAGGATTCACAAATCTTTTCCGAATCCTACAGGTTATGCCAAGCAAAACTCCTATTGTTTGCCACAAAAAACCATGTTTTCAAAGTTAAGACTTGTACAAAAAAGATCCCCGAATCCCGAATCGAATCCTAATGAAGGATTCGGATCCCCAAATCCAAATCCGGATCCGGATTCACGAATCTTATTCACGAATCCTAGGATTTGGTGTGCAGCCTTACTAGTTGCACCCTGCTTACACCCTAGTTACGCCTAGTTGTGTCCTAGTTGTGCGCTAGTTGCACCCTAGTTGCGTCCTAATTACGCCCTTCTTGTACCCTTGTTGCATCCTACCTGTGTCCTACTTGAGTCTGACTTGCATTCTAGTTGCGCCTTAGGTGCGCCTCAGTTGGGCATTAGCTACGCCCTCGTTGCACCCTACTTGCGCCTTAGATGCACCCTAGTTGCGCCCTAGTTGTGTCCTAATTGCGCCCTAGTTGCGCCCTTATTGCACCAAAGTTGGGCCCTAGTTACGTCCTGGTTGCGCCCAACTTGCGCCGTACTTGCACCCTACTTGTGCCCTAGTTGCACCCTAGTTGCACCCTAGTTGTGCCAAAGTTGTGCCCTTGTTCTGCTATAACTGCGCCCTAGTTGTAGCCTATGTGCGTCCTACTTGGGCCCTAGTTGCACCCTAGTTCCGCCCCAGTTGTGCCCTAGTTGCGCTCTACTTGCACCCTACTTGCACCTTTATTGCGTCCAATGTGCGCCCTATTTACGCCCTGGTTGCGCCTCAGTTGGGCACTAGCTACGTCCTGGTTGCTCCCTAGTTGTGTCCTAGTTGCTCCCTAATTCCGCCCTACTTGCGTCCTAGTTGCGCCCTACTTGCGCCCTAGTTGCGCCCTACTTGCGCCCTACTTGCGCCTTATTTGCGCTCTAGTTTTGCCCTATTTGCTCCTCAGTTGGGGACTAGCTACGAACAAGTTGCGCCCTAGTTGTGCCCTAGTTGCGTCCTACTTGCGTCCTACTTGCGCCCTAGTTGCGCCCTAGTTGCGCCCTAGTCATGCCTGAGTTGGGCACTAGCTACACCCTAGTTGCGCCCTAGTTGCACCCTAGTTGCGCCCTAGTTGCGCCTTACTCGTGCCTTACTTGCACCCTAGTTGTAGCCTAGTTACGTCCAAATTACGCTCTAGTTGTGCCGTACTTGCACCCTAGTTGCACCCTCCTTGCTCCCTAGTTGCGCCCTAGTTGTGCCTTAGTTGGGCACTAGCTACATCCTAGTTACGCCCTAGTTACATCCTGATTGTACCTTAGTTGCGCCCTTCTTGCGTCATAGTTGCGCCCGACTTGCGCCCTAGTTGCGCCTCAGTTGGGCACTAGCTACGACCTAGTTGCGTCCTAGTTGCGTCTTAGTTGGCGCCGTCTTGCGCCCTACTTG
Organism: Penium margaritaceum; assembly: GCA_023375785.1. Lineage (NCBI taxonomy): Eukaryota > Viridiplantae > Streptophyta > Zygnematophyceae > Desmidiales > Peniaceae > Penium > Penium margaritaceum. The sequence goes on along the minus strand of SZWC01008919.1, from coordinate 69,790 downwards.
CGACCTAGTTGCGCCTTACTTGCGCCCTAGTTGCGTCCTACTTGCGCCCTAGATGCGCCCGAGTTGCGCCCTAGTTCCGTCCTACTTGCACCCTAGTTGCGTCCTAGTTGCGCCCTAGTTATGCCTGAGTTGGGCACAAGCTACGCCCTGGCCGCGCCCTAGTTGCCCCCTAGTTGCACCCTAGTTGCGCCTTACTTGCGTCCTAGTTGCACCCTAGTTATAGCCTAGTTGCGCCCAAATTGCGCCCTAGTTGTGCCCTACTTGCACTCTAGTTGCAACCTACTTGCTCCCTAGTTGCGCCCTAGTTGCGCCTTAGTTGGGCACTAGCTACACCCTAGTTGTGCCCTATTTGCGCCCTACTTGCGCCCTACTTGTACCCTAGTTTAGCGCTAGTTGCGCCCTTGTAGTGCCGTACTAGCGCCCTACTTGTGCCCTGGTTGCGCCCTAGTTGCGCCCTAAATGCGGCATAGTTGCATCCTAGTTGTGCCTCAGTTGGGCACTATCTTCACCCTAGTTGCGTCCTAGTTGCCCCCTACTTGCGCCCTACTTGTGCCCTACGTGCACCCTATAGAGCCCTAATTGCACCCTAGTTGCACCCTAGTTGCGCCCTAGTTGCGCCCTACTTGCGCCCTAGTTGCGTCGTTGCTGTGCCTCAGTTGGACACTTCGTACATCTTGGTTGCACCCTAATTGCGCTATAGTTGCGCCCTAGTTGTATCCTACATGCGCCCTACTTGCGCCCTACTTGCGCCCTACTTGCCCCCTATTTGCGCCCTACTTGCGCCTGAATTGCGCCCTAGTTGCATCCTAATTACGCCTCAGTTGGGCACTAGCTACGCCCAAGTTACGTCCTAGTTGCGCCCTAGTTGCGCCCTACTTGCGCCCAACTTGTGCCCAAGTTGCTCCTATGTTGGACACTAGCTACGCCCTAGTTGCATCCTATTTGCACCCTAGTTACGTTGTAGTTGCACCCTACTTGCATCCTAGTTGCGCCCTTGTTGCGCCCTAGTTGTGCCCTTGTTGGGTACTAGCTATGCCCTCGTTATGTCCTAGTTGCGCCCTAGTTGCACCCTAGTTGTGCTCTAGTTGCGTCCTAGTTGCATCCTACTTACGCCCTACTTCGCCCTAGTTGCACCCTAGTTGCGCCCTAGTTATGCCCTAGTTGCGCCTCAGTTGGACACTAGCTACGTCCTAGATGCGCCAGAGTTGCGTCTTAGTTGCACTCTCCTTGCGCCCTACTTGCGCCCAACTTGTGCCCTAGTTGCGCCCTAGTTGCGCCCTCGGTGCGTTTCAATTGGGCACAAGCTACGCCCTACTTTACGCCCTAGTTGCACCCTGGTTGCGCCCTAGCTTCACCCTACTTGCGCCCTATTTGCACCCATACTTGTTCCCTAAATGCGCCCTTGTTGCGCCCTCGTTGCACCCTAGTTGCGCCCTACTTGCGTCCTACTTGCACCCTCCTCGCGCCTTTGTTGCACCCTAGTTGCACCCTAGTCGCGCCCTACTTGCACCCTTCTTGCGCCCTACTTGCACCCTAGTGGAGCCCTGGTTGCGCCCTAGTTGCGCCCTAGTTGTAAGTTGTGTCCTACTTACACCCTAGTTGCGTCCTAGTTACGCCCTAGTTTTGCCCTAGTTGCACCTCAGTTGGGTACTAGCTATGTCCTAGTTGCGTCCTAGTTGCGCCCTAGTTGCATCCAAATTGCGCCCTACTTGCACCCTAGTTACACCCTACTTGCGCCAAACTTGTGCCCTACTTGCGCACTAGTTGCACCCTAGTTACGCCTCAGTAGAGCACTAGTTACGTCCTAGTTGCGCCCAACTTGCGCCCTAGTAGCGTCCTAGTTGCGTCCTACTTACACCCTGCTTACGCCCTAGTTGCGCCCTAGTTGCACCCTAGTTGCGTCGTACTTGTAACCTACTTACGCCCTAGTTGTGTCCTAGTTACGCTCTAGTTGTACCCTACTTGCGCCCTACTTGCACCCTAGTTACGCCTTACTTGCACCCTACTTGCGCCCTACTTGCGCCCTAGTTGAGTCCTAGTTGCACCCTAGTTATGCCCTAGTTGTGCCCTGGTTGTGCCCTCTTTTTATCCTAGTTTTGCCCTACTTGCGCCTCTGTTGCGCCCTAGCTGCGCCTCAGTTGGGTGCTAGCTACACCCTAGTTGCGCCCTAGTTGCACCCTAGTTGTGCCCTACATACGTCGTACTTGCACCCTAGTTGCACCCTTATTGCGCCCTACTTGCACCCTACTTGCACTTTAGTTGCGTCCTAGTTGCGCCTGAGTTGGGCACTGGTTACGCCCTGGTTGCGCCCTAGTTGCGCCCTAGGTGCGCCCAACTTGCGCCCTACTTGCCCTGTAGTTGCGTCGTAGTTGCATCCATAGTTCCACCCTCCATGCGCCCTACTTGCAACCTAGTTGTGCCCTTGTTATGCCCTAGTTTCACCCTACTTGCGCCCTACTTATGCCCTAGTTGTGACCTAGTTGCACCCCAAATGTACCCTCATTGCACCCTACTTGCGCCCTACTTGTGCCGTGGTTGCACCATACTTACACCGTAGTAACACACTAGTTGCACACTAGCTACGCCCTAGTTGCACCCTAGTTACGCCCTAGCTGCGCACTAATTACGTCCTACTTGCGACCTACTTGTGCCCTACTTGCGCCCTAGTTATGCCCTAGTTGCGTCCTAGTTGCGCCTCAGTTGGGTACAAGATACACCCTAGTTGTGTCCTAGTTGCACTCTAGTTGCGCCCAATCATACCCTTATTGCGCCCTACTTGCATCCTAATTGTGCCCTAGTTGCGTCCTGGGTGCACCCTAGTTGCGTCCTTCTTGCGCCCTACTTGCGTCCTCCTTGCGCCCTAGTTGCACCCTAAATGCACCCTTGTTACGCCCTACTTGCACCCTACTTGCATCATACTTACGCCCTAGTTGCGTCCTAGGTGCATCCTAATTGCGCCCTAGTTGCGCCTTAGTTGGGTACTAGCTACGCCCTAGTTACGTCCTAGTTGCGTCGTAGTTGCATCCTACATGCGCACTACATGCGCCCTAGTTGCTCCTCAGTTGGACACTAGCTACGCCCTAGTTGCGCCCTAGTTGCACCCTAGTTGCTTCTTAGTTGCGTACCACTTACGCCCTTGTTTTGCCCTTGTTGCGCCCTAGTTACACCTCAGTTAAGTACTAGCTAAGCCCTAGTTGCATCCTCGTTGCGCCCTAGTTGCGTCCTAGTTTCGCCCTAGTTGCGCCCTTGTTGCGCCCTACTAACGCCATACTTGCGTCCTAGTTGCACCCTAGTTCCGCCCTAGATGCACCCTAGTTGCGCCTCAGTTGGACAATAGCTACGCCCTAGTTGCGCCCTACTTGCGCCCTAGTTGCACCCTACTTGCGTCCTACTTCCATCCTACTTGCGTCCTAGTTACGCCCTAGTTGCGTCCTAGTTGCGCCCTAGAACCGCCTCAGTTGGACACTAGCTACGCCCTAGTTGCGCCATAGTTGTGCCCTAGTTGCGCCCTAGTTGCGCCCTACTTGC
>SZWC01008919.1:38764-62928 GCA_023375785.1 Penium margaritaceum | reverse complement strand
AACCCGGGCCCCTGCCTCTAGAGGTGGACACCATCAACCACTAAGCCACTAAGGCTTGTCTTTTTGGTGTTCCTTTTTGGAGTCACTCCTGCCATGGTGAGGAGCATCATTCCAACAATCTCCCCCTTGCGCGTCACCCATGGCAGTTGTCCATGCTTAGCTTGCAACTCAAGAGGCTTGGGAAAGCCCAAGCTCCATACAAGTAGCATCATGCCTGTCCTTGGGTTGCGCCTTTGTCATGGCATGAGCAAGCATGTGCTTTGTGCCGTAGTGCACAAGCACAACATCACCCTTTGCAACGAGGTCTCGTGGAAAGTGATGCTGGATCTCTATGTGCTTGGTCCTCCAGTGTAGCACAGGGTTCTTGGTCAGGCTGATGGCACTCATGTTGTCAACATTGAGTGCCGTTGGCTTCTTTTGCGGCACCCCAATCTCCTTGAGCAATCACCGCAGCCATAGTGCCTCCGTTGTGGCTTCCGCGAGTGCAATATACTCTGCCTCAGTGCTGGATAGAGCCACACTGTCCTGCTTCTGGCTTGCCCAAGACACCGCTGCACCGCCAAGCACAAAAACATAGCCTGATATTGACTTGCAGTCATCGTCGTCACCTGCCCAGTCAGCATCAGAGTAGCCAACCAACTCGAGGGAGTCAGTTTGTGCTCCCCCTCCAAACACAAGTCGCGAATGTGTCGTTGCCTTCAAGTAACAGAGGATTCTTTTCACCGCTTGCCAATGTAGCGGCCCCCGATCAGCAACATAGCGGCTCACTTGTCCTTTGGCAAAGGCAAGGTCAGGCGGCGTCGCCACCATGGCATACATTATGCTGCCAACTGCAGACTGGTACGGTACTCCAGCCATATCCGCCTTCTTGTCCTCCGTGCTCGGGCCCATGCTCGAGCTCAGCTCACATGTTGTTGTCATAGGTGTGCCAATGGGGTTACACTCCTCCATGTTGTAGCAGCGGAGCACCTCCTGCACATGTTTCTCTTGACCCATCTCCAGCGTGCGTGCTTTGCGGTCCCTCTTGATGGCAATGCCGAGGTAGTACTCAAGCTCCCCCATGTCTGTCATCTTGAACCGGCCGCCAAGCTGTTGCTTAAGGCTCTTGAGCTCCCCCTCATCCGAAGACACAAGGATGAGGTCATCCACGTAGAGGACGTCAATTTGGTGATTACGCACGTGCACGTTGTAATCAGCCTCGCAACGCTTGAAGCCAAGCTCACCCATAAAACTATCCATCTTGAGCTACCACATGAGCGGAGCTTGCTTCAATCCACAGAGCACCTTATGAAGCCGGCACACCTTCCCTTGTGGCGCATCCACCCCCTCTGGCACCTCCATGTAGACTTCCTTGTCCAGGTTGCCATTGAGGAACGCGGTTTTCACGTCCATTTGGATTTCGTAGTCGCGTGCCGCAGCCACCGAAAGGATAGTACGGATGGAGGCAAACTTGGCAACTGCTGCAAAGGTCTCGTCGTAGTGCTCCCCTTTTCTCTGGGCATATCCTTTTGCCACCAGCCGTGCCTTGTACCGCTCCACCTTCCCCTCCTTTGTGAGCTTCTTTTGGAAGATCCACTTGGAGCCGATGATTTTCTCGCCCTCCGGCGGGTCAACCAGCTCCCAAGTGTTGTTCTCCTCGTGGGAGGCAAGCTCAGATTTTATTGCTCCCTCCCACTGAGCCCCATCCTTCCGCTGCAGTGCCTCCTTTATAGATTGAGGCTCCTCTTGCGTGAAGAAGGCTTGTGCAAACCCAGTCCAAATGCCCTTGTTGGCATCATACCTTTTTGTCCTTCTTCACACACGGTTACTCGTGCGGGGCTCTTGAGGCGGTTCTTGTTGTTGCTGTCCCCTTTTGGCACCATCCTCTCCAAGCGCCTACTCCCCCTCTCTTGGAGACCTTGGAGACATCTGTTGACTCCCCACCTCCACGTCCATCTCCGGCACTTCGGATTCCTCATCCGAACTGGCTGGAATAAAGTCTGCCGCTCGCCCATCCCTCAGGCGATGTTCTCCGGTTGGTGGTGATGCGAGGATGTCACCCTCATTCACGTCCTCCGGCGTCTCCCCCTCAAGGAGTGGCATCCACTCCCCCCTCTTGGAGAGACCTGCCTCCTTGTCTGTCCAACGGCTTTTCTTATCGAACATGACGTCGCGAATCCGTACAATCTGCTGCCTCCTTGGGTCAAAGAGCCAGTACGCCTTGCTTCCGCTCTCATATCCAAGGAGAATACACCGGCGGGTACGCGGGTCTAGCTTGCTCCGTCCCTCACGTGCCTGCACCATTGCATGTGCAACACAACCAAACGTGTGGAGGTGACCCACCGCCGGCTTCCTCCCGCTCCACACCTCTTGTGGCGTCCTCCACGCCTTGCTCTCCTTGTCCTTCAGCGGCTTGGTCAACATGAGATTCATGATGTACGCTGCTGTCCTTGCCGCCTCCGTCCAATACCATTGTGTAAGGCCGGCGTCGCTCAACATGGATCACACCATGCTAAGGATTGTGCGATTTGCTCTCTCTGCGACACCATTCTGTTGTGGGGAGTGTGGAGTTGTTTTCTGCCACTCAATCCCCTTGCTCTTCATCCACCCAAGGCGTCCCACATATTCACCGCCGTTGTCACTCCGGAACGCCTTCACCTTCAGCTCTGTTTGCCGCTCCACATCAGCCACAAACTCCTACATGCACGCAAGGACCTCACTCTTCCGCTTCATTGGGTAGAGGTAGAGTTTTCGGCTGTGGTCATCCATGAAGGTGAGGAAGTAGCGAGCTCCCCCGATGGAGCTCTCAAGCAGTCCACACACCTGTGTGTACCACAACCTGTTTTGCCAATGCATGCGTCCCCTTGGCGACAAACGGCTGTCGAGTTGATTTTCCAATGATGCATGGCTCACACACGGTCTCCTTGGTTCCATCAAGGCCGCTGATTTGGAGACCCCGCACCACTTCCCTCTTAGCCATCTCCTTTACGGTCGATGGAGAAATGTGGTAGAGTCGGCGGTGCCATAGGTCCAGGTCTCCTCCATCCTTCGTTGCAAGGTTTGCGGCGTTGGACCCCACCCGGCTGCTGAGGATCTTCGCACGTAGCAGGTACAAGTCCTTCTCCCTCTTGGCACACGCAATCACCTCACCTTTGCCCTCTTTGCGGATGACGGCCTCCTTCTTTGTGAAGAGCACCTCAAGTCCCTTGTCGGTAAGGCGGCTGACGGAGAGCAGGTTTGCCCCAAAATTGGGCATATGCAGCACATCGTAGATTGTGCTCGTGACAGGTTTGCCATCCATAATTGACTCAATGCGGACGTTACCCTCACCGGCGGCCATCTCTGTTTTCCCCTTGGCCACCGTCATGNCCAATGATGCATGGCTCACACACGGTCTCCTTGGTTCCATCAAGGCCGCTGATTTGGAGACCCCGCACCACTTCCCTCTTAGCCATCTCCTTTACGGTCGATGGAGAAATGTGGCAGAGTCAGCGGTGCCATAGGTCAAGGTCTCCTCCATCCTTCGTTGCAAGATTTGCGGCGTTGGACCCCACTCGGCTGCTGAGGATCTTCGCACGTAGCAGGTACAAGTCCTCCTCCCTCTTGGCACACGCAATCACCTCACCTTTGCCCTCTTTGCGGATGACGGCCTCCTTCTTTGTGAAGAGCACCTCAAGTCCCTTGTCGGTAAGGCGGCTGACGGAGAGCAGGTTTGCCCCAAAATTGGGCATATGCAGCACATCGTAGATTGTGCTCGTGACAGGTTTGCCATCCATAATTGACTCAATGCGGACGTTACCCTCACCGGCGGCCATCTCTGTTTTCCCCTTGGCCACCGTCATGCGTCTCTCCGAGGCGCCATAGGTGACAAATGCCGCCCAATTACATTGCGTGTGGCGGCCTGATCCGGAGTCGATGACGGCAACTCCCGGATCCTTCAAGTTGGTGGAGTTGTACGACATAAGGGCAAGCTCATCTTTCTTCCCGCCCCACTGCGACCGATCTATTTTCTTCTTGGGACAGTTGCGCGCGTAGTGGCCCTCCTTGCCGCAGTTGAAGCACTCCCCCTTCTTGTCACCCTTCTTGGTGCCCTGTTTAGCACCCTTCCACTTGTCGCCTCGGCCTCCACTTTGAGGATGAACCGTGCAAGATGAACTTGATGCCGCTGTACTCTCTCGACCGCCACGTTGCATCCACTCATTGCGCACGTACTCAGCAATCTTCGGGTACTTCAGCTCGTTGGAAGGCCAGCCACCAAGGACTGTGATCATGGGACTCCAACTATCTGGCAAAGCCAGAAGGAAGATCATAGCTTGCAACTGAGGGTCAACTTCCCAACCCGTGGCCACGCACGTTGCTGCGAGCGGCTCAATCTGCTGCATGATCTCCATGATGTTGTCGCCTTCGTTGGCTCGGAGGGTGACGAGCCGTTTGAAGATAAAGAGCTGATTGGCAAGGTTGCTTGACTGGTAGATGGAGTAGAGTTTTGACCATGCATCTGCGGCCATGGTGCATCCTTGGATGTGCCCAAGTTGTGGCCGGCATAACGCGGACAAAAGGAGTGCCAACGCCTTTTTGTTGCGCTTCTTGTATGCCTCCTTCACCTCAGCCGTTGCAGTCTCCGGTGGAGCAGTCTCATCACCGTTTACGAGCTCAAGCAGTCCCTTTTCGTCGAGGAAGACCTCAGACTGCCACCTCCACAAGGCAAAGCCTTTCCCATCAAAGTTAAGGACAGCGCGGCTGCTTTCTTGCTTGCGGGTTGCCATGTCTTGCTGCTGGAAGCATGAAATCAAGCTGGCTTTGAACCCCTTAGAGGCGTGGGCCCATAACCCTTTGTTGGCCTGAGGGTGAGTGTGCACCCTAGAGGATCCCTAGCAGTGGCTGGTTCACACCACCAACTCTTTTTGGAGAGACTGAAACGGTGGAGGCAACTGATTCCAAGGATGGCAGAAAACTGGTTAGAGATTGACGCAATAGTGTTTGGCCTCAATTGACTGGGAATGTACACTTGATCAAGGCTCACAAGCAGTGGCATTTTATAGCCACTGATATAAGCTTTCCAGAACGCCAAAGCATGCCAGATTTGAAGCTTCCTAGCAGATTCTATGGCTTCTAGAGTGCTCCTTGGTAAGCTGTCTTTTTCCCACCTAGGAAGGCAACCCTTCCCTCCTCTAGAAGCTTCTACCCCTTCCTAGATTCCTCAGCTTGCTTCTAGTAGGACGGAAGGTGTCCAGAAGACCAAGACACCTCTAGATGCCTTGTAGGAAAAGTCACCCCTTCTAGAAGGTGTGCGACCTTCCTGGACCCTCACCTGGCCTTCTAGAAACTTAAGGAGGAACTCTAGAGGTTGAGCTAGCTTCCTGGCATCTATTTTCCACCTCCCTTGAGGCAGGGCAGAATTTCATCTTGTGGGACTTGAACCCGGGCCCCTGCCTCTAGAGGTGGACACCGTTAACCACTAAGCCACTAAGGCTTGTCTTTTTGGTGTTCCTTTTTGGAGTCACTCCTGCCATGGTGAGGAGCATCATTCCAACAACGTCATAGTTGTGCCCTACTTGCATCCTTTTTGTGTCCTTGTGGCGTCCTAGTTGTGCCTCTGTTGCGAAATAGCTACGCCCTAGTTCTGTCCTAGTTGCGCCCTACTTGCGCCCTAGTTGCGCCCTAGTTGCGTCCTAGTTGCATCCTACTTATGCCCTACTTCGCCCTAGTTGCACCCTAGTTGCGCCCTAGTTACGCCCTAGTTGCGCCTTAGTTGGACACTAGATACACCCTAGATGCGCCCTAGTTGCATCCTAGTTGCACTCTACTTGCGCCCTACTTGCACCCAACTTGCGCCATAGTTGCGCCCTAGTTGCACCCTCGTTGCTCCTCAATTGGGCACGAGCTACACCCTGGTTTACACCCTAGTTGCACCCTGGTCACGCCCTAGTTGCACCCTACTTGCGTCCTATTTGTGCCCTTCTTATTCCATACCTGCGCCCTAGTTGCGCCCTTGTTGCACCCTAGTTGCGCCCTATTTGCGCCCTACTTGCACCCTCATTGCGCCTTAGTTGCTTCCTACTTGTACCCTAGTCGTGCCCTACTTGTGCCCTACTTGCGCCCTACTTGCAACCTAGTTGAGCCTTAGTTGCGCCCTAGTTGTAAGTTGCGTCCTACTTGCACCCTAGTTGCATCCTAGTTGTACCCTACTTGTGCCCTATTTGCACCTCAGTTGGGTACTAGCTACGTCCTACTTGCATCCTAGTTGCACCCTAGTTACATCCAAATTGCACCCTACTTGCGCCCTAGTTGCACACTACTTGTGCCCTACTTCTTTCCTACTTGCGCCCTAGTTACACCCTAGTTACACCTTAGTAGGGCACTAGCTACGTCCTAGTTGTGCCCAAGTTGCGCCCTAGTTGCGCCCTAGTTGCATCCTACTTGCACCCTGCTCGCACCCTAGTTGCGCCCTAGTTGCAGCCTAGTTGCATCCTACTTGTAACCTACTAACACCCTAGTTGTATCCTAGTTACGCCCTAGTTGTACCCTACTTGCACCCCACTTGCGCCCTAGTTGCGCCTTACATGCACCCTACTTGCGCCCTACTTGCGCCCTAGTTGTGTCCTAGTTGCGTCCTAGTTGCGCCCTAGTTGTGCCCTAGTTGTGCCCTACTTTTGTCCTAGTTGTACCCTACTTGCGCCTCTGTTGCACCCCAGCTGCACCTCAGTTGGGCACTAGCTACGTCCTAGTTACGCCCTAGTTGCATCCTAGTTGTGCCTTACATACATCGTACTTGCGCCCTAGTTGCACCCTTCTTGCGCCCTACTTGCATCCTACTTGCACTTTAGTTGCGTCCTAGCTGTGCCTGAGTTGGGCACTAGTCACGCCCTAGTTGCGCCCTAGTTGCGTCCTAGGTACGCCCAACTTGCGCCCTACTTGCCTCCAAGTTGCGCCCTAGTTGCACCCATAGTTGCTCCCTCCATGCGTCCTACTTGCACCCTAGTTGTCCCCTTGTTACGCCCTAGTTCCACCCTACTTGCGCCCTACTTATGCCCCCCTAGTTGCGTCCTACTTGTGCCCTAGTTGTACCCTAGCTGTGCCTCAATTGGGCACTAGCTACGCCCTGGTTGCGCCCTAGTTGCATCCTAGTTGCACCTAGTTGCGTCCTACTCGCGCCCTACTTGCGCCTTAGTTGCGTCCTACTCGCACCCTTCTTGTGCCTGACTTGCGCCCAAGTCGCGCCCTAGTTGTGCCTCAATCGGGAACTAGCTACACCTAGTTGTCCCCTAGTTGCACCCTTCTTGCACCCTACGTGCGCCCTAGTTGAACCCTGGTTGCACCCTATTTGTGCCCTACTTGTGCTCTACTTGCGCCCTAGTTGCGCCCTAGTTGCACCCTACTTGCGCCCCACTTGCGCCCCACTTGCGACCTAGTTGCATCCTAGTTGCGCCCTACTTATACCCTATTTGAGCCCTACTTGCACTCTAGTTGTGTCATCCTTGCGCCTGACTTGCGCCCTAATTGTGCCCTAGTTGCGCCTCAGTTGGGCACTAGCTACGCCCTAGTTGCGCCCTAGTTGTGCCCTAGTTGCAAACTAGTTGCGCCTTTCTTGCGCCCTACTTGTCCCCTAGTTGCGTCCTAGTTGCACCCTATTTGCACCCTACATGCACCCTACTTACGCCCTACTTACGACCTAGTTGCGCCCTCCTTGTGCCTTACTTGTGCCCTGTTTTCGTCCTACTTGCTTCCTACTTGCGTCCGACTTGCACCCTAGTTGTACTCTAGTTGCCCCCTAGTTGTGCCTTAGTTGGGCACTAGCTACGTCCTAGTTGCACCCTAGTTACGCCCTAGTTGTGCACTAGTTACACCCTACTTGCGCCATAGTTGCCCCCTAGTTGAGCCCTAGTTGCACCCATAGTTGCACCCTACATGCGCCCTACTTGCACCCTAGTTGTGTCCTAGTTACGCCCTAGTTGCACCCTACTGGCGCCCTACTTACACCCTAGTTGCGACCTTGTTGCACCCTAGTTGCACCCTACCTGCACCCTACTTGTGTCCTACTTGCGCCCTAGTTGTGCCCTGGTTGCACCCTAGTTGCACCTCAATTGGGCACTAGCCACACCTTTGTTGCGCCCTAGTTGCGCCCTAGTTGCCCCCTAATTGCGCCCTAGTTGTACCCTGCTTGCGCCCTACTTGCGTCCTAGTTGTGCCTTACTTGCACCCTACTTGCGCCCTACTTGCGCCCTAATTGCGCCCTAGTTGTGTCCTAGTTGCACCCTAGTTGCGCCCTAGTTGCGCCCTAGTTGTGCCCTACCTTTGTCCTAGTTGTGCCCTACTTGCGGCTCTGTTGCGCCCCAGTTGGGCCTCTGTTGGGTACTAGCCACACTCTACTTACGCCCTAGTTGGACCCTAGTTGCACCCGACATACGTCGTACTTGCGTCCTAGTTGCACCCTTCTTGTGCCCTACTTGCACCCTGCTTGCACTTTAGTTGCGTCCTAGTTGCGCCTGAGTTGGGCACTAGTTACGCCCTAGTTGCGCCCTAGTTGCGCCCTGGGTACACCCAATTTGCGCCCTACTTGCCCCCTAGTTGCGCCCTAGTTACACCCATAGTTGCACCCTCCATGCACCCTACTTGCACCCTAGTTGTGACCTTGTTACGCCATAGTTTCACCCTACTTGCGTCCTACTTATGCCCTAGTTGCGAGCTAGTTGCGCCCTAGTTGCACCCTAGTTGCACCCTACTTGTGCTCTCCTTGTGCCGTGATTGCACCCTAGTTACACTTCAGTTGGACACTAGTTATGCCCTAGTTGCGCCATAGTTGCGCCCTAGTTGCGCCATAGTTGCGCCCTAGTTGCACCCTAATTGCGCCCTACTTGTACCCTACTTGCACCCTAGTTGTGACCTAGTTGCGCCCTAGGTGTGCCTACGTTGGGCACAAGCTACGCCCTAGTTGTGCCCTAGTTGCACCCTAGTTGCGCTCAATTATATCCTAGTTGCGCCCTACTTGCATCCTAATTGTGCCCTAGTTGCGTCCTAGGTGCGCCCTAGTTGCGTCTTCCTTGCGCCCTAGTTGCACCCTAGTTGTACCCTTGTTATGCACTACTTGCACCCTACTTGCGTCCTACTTGCACCCTACTTACGTCCTAGTTACACCCTAATTGCGCCCTAGTTGTGTCATGCTTACGCCCTAGTTACACCCTAGTTGCACCCTAATTGCGCCTTAGTAGCGCCTTAGTTGGGTACTAGCTACACCCTAATTACGTCCAAGTTGCGCCCTAGTTGCATCCTACATGAGCACTACTTGCGCCCTAGTTGCTCCTCAGTTGGATAATAGCTATGCCCCAGTTGCGCCCTAGATGCACCCTAGTTGCGCCCTAGTTGCGTGCTACTTACGCCCTAGTTGCGCCCTTGTTGCGCCCTAGTTGCACCTTAGGTGGGTACTAGCTAAGCCCTAGTTGCGTCCTAGTTGTGCCTTAGTTGCGCCCTAGTTTCGCCCTAGTTGCGGCCTTGTTGAGTCCTACTAACACCCTACTTGGGCCCTAGTTGTACCATAGTTCCGCCCTAGTTGCGCCGTAGTTGCGTCTCAGTAGGACACTAGCTATGCCCTAGTTGCGCCCTACTTGGGCCCTAGTTGCACCCTACATGAGCCCTAGTTGCACCCTACTTGTGTCCTAGTTACGCCCTAGTTGCGCCCTAGTTGCGCCCTATATCTGCCTCAATTGGACACTAGCTACGCCCTAGTTGCGCCATAGTTGTGCCCTAGTTGCGCCCTAGTTGTGCCCTACTTGCTTCCTAGCTATACCCTAGTTGCTCCCCAAGCTTCGCCTCTGTTGGGCACCAGCTACGGCCTAGTTGCGCCCTAGTTGCGCCCTAGTTGCACCCTAGTTGTGTCCTAGTAGTGCCATGGTTGCGACCTACTTGCGCCCTACTTGCGCCCTAGTTGCACCCTCCTTGCGTCCTAGTTGTGCCCTAGTTACGCCCTAGTTACGCCCTGTATTTGGTCTAGTTGCACCCTAATTACGTCCTACTTACGCCCTTTTGCCCTAGTTGCACCCTAGTTGCGTCCTAGGTGCGCCTCAGTTGGACACCAGCTACGCCCTAAGTGGGTTCTAGTTGCACCCTAGTTGCGCCCTTGTTGCTCCAAAGTTGCACCCTACTTGCACCCTACTTGTGCCCTAGTTGCACCCTAGTTGCGCCTTACTTTTGCCCTACTTGCGCCCTAGTTGCACCCTAGCTGTACCCTAGTTACGTCCAACGTTTGCCCTAGTTGCACCCTACTCGTACCCTAGTTGCGCCTAGTTGCGTCCTAGTTGTGCCCTAGTTGCACCCTAGGTGCGTCCTAATTGTGCCCTACTTGTGTCCCAGTTGTATCCTACTTGCGTCCTACTTGCGCCCAACTTGCATCATAGTTGCGCCTTAGTTGCGCCTTAGTTGGGCATTAGCTACGCCCTAGTTGCACCCTAGTTACGCACTAGTTGCGCCCTAATTGCACCCTAATTGCACCTTAGTTACGTCCTAGTTGCGCCCTAATTGTGTCCTAGTTGCGCCCTAGTTGCGGCCTAGTTGCGCCCTAGTTACGTCCTGGTTGCGCCCTACTTGAGTCGTACTTGCACCCTACTTGCACCCTCATTGCACCCTAGTTGCGCCCTAGTTACGCCCAAGATGTGTCCTAGTTGTGCCCTAGTTGTCCCCTAGTTGCACCCTGCTTGCGCCATAAATGCGCCCTAGCTGCGCCCTAGTTGCAGTCTACGTGCGTCCTACTTGGGCCCTAGTTGCGCCCTAGTTGCACCCTAGTTGTGCCCTAGTTGTGCCCTAGTTGCACCCTACATGCGCCTTAATTGCGCCCAATTTGCTCCCTACTTGCACCCTAGACGCGCCTCAGTTGGGCACTAGCTACGCCCTGGTTGCTCCCTAGTTGCGTCCTAGTTGCTCCCTGCTTTCGCCCTACTTGCGTCCTAGTTGCGCCCTACGTGTGCCCTAGTTGCACCCTACTTGCGCCCTACTTGCATCCTATTTGCGCTCTAGTTTTGCCCTATTTGCTTCTCAGTTGGGCACTAGCTACGAACATGTTGCGCCCTAGTTGTGCCCTAGTTGCGTCCTAGTTGCGTCCTACTTGCGCCCTAGTTGCGCCCTAGTTGCGCCCTAGTCATGCCTGAGTTGGGCACTAGCTACGCCCTAGTTGCGCTCTAGTTGCACCCTAGTTGCACCCTGGTTGCGCCTTACTTGCGCCCTAGTTGCGCCCTAGTTGTAGCCTAGTTGCGTCCAAATTACACCCTAGTTGTGCCATACTTGCACCCTAGTTGCACCCTACTTGCTCCGTTGTTGTGCCCTACTTGTGCCTTAGTTGGGCACCAGCTACGTCCTAGTTACGCCCTAGTTACGCCCTGATTGTACCTTAGTTGCGCCCTTCTTGCGTCATAGTTGCGCCCGACTTGCGCCCTAGTTGCGTCTCGGTTGGTAGCTACGACCTAGTTGCGTCCTAGTTGCGTCCTAGTTGGGGCCGTCTTGCACCCTACTTGCGCCCTAGTTGCGCCTTACTTGCGCCCTAGTTGCGCCCTACTTGCGCCCTAGATGCGCCCGAGTTGCGCCCTAGTTCCGGCCTAGTTGCGCCCTAGTTGCGTCCTAGTTGCACCCTAGTTGCACCTTACTTGCGTCCTAGTTGCACCCTAGTTATAGCCTAGTTGAGCCCAAATTGCGCTATAGTTGTGCCCTACTTGCTCTCTAGTTGCACTCTACTTGCTCCCTACTTGCGCCCTAGTTGCGCCTTAGTTGGGCACTAGCTACGTCCTAGTTGTGCCCTATTTACGCCGTACTTCCGCCCTACTTGTACCCTAGTTTAGCCCTAGTTGCACCCTCGTAGTGCCCTACTAGTGCCCGACTTGTGCCTTGGTTGCGCCCTACTCGCGGCTTAAGTGCAACCTAGTTGCGCCCTAGTTGTGCCTCAGTTGGGCACTAGCTTTGCTCTAGTTGCACCCTAGTTGCACCCTAGTTGCATCCTAGTTGTGCCCTAGTTGCGTCCTACTTGCGCCCTACATGCACCCTGATAGAGCCCTAGTTGCATCCTTGTTGGACACTACTTGCATCCTAGTTGCGCCCTAGTTGCGCCCTACTTGCGCCCTACTTGCGCCGTTGTTGTGCCTCAGTTGGACACTACGTACATCCTGGTTGCACCCTAGTTGCGCCCTAGTTGTGCCCTAGTTGTGTCCTACATGCGCCCTACTTGCGCACAACTTCCGTCCTAGTTGCCCCCTATTTGCGCCCTCCTTGCGCCCGAATAGCGCCCTAGTTACGTCCTAATTGCGCCTCAGTTGGGCATTAGCTACGCCCTAATTGCGCCCTAGTTGCGCCCTAGTTGCGCCCTATTTGCGTCCAACTTGCGCCCTAGTTGCTCCTCAGTTGGACACTAGCTACACCCTAGTTGCGTCCTAGTTGCACCCTTGTTGCGTCATAGTTGCGCCCTACTTGCATCCTGGTTGCGCCCTTGTTGCGCCCTAGTCGTGCCTATGTTGGGTACTAGCTTCGTCCTAGTTATGTCCTAGTTGCGCCCTAGTTGAGTCCTAAATCGCCCTAGTTGCGTCCTAGTTGCATCATACTTACGCCCTACTTTGCCCTAGTTGCACCCTAGTTGCGCCCTAGTTACGCCCTAGTTGCGCCTCAGTTGGACACTAGCTACGCCCTAGATGCGGCCTAGTTCCGTCCTACTTCTACTCTACTTGCGCCTTACTTGCACCCAACTTGTGCCCCAGTTGCGCTCTAGTTGTGCCCTCGTTGCGCCTCAATTGCGCACAAGCTATGCCCTGGTTTACGCCCTAGTTGTACCCTGGTCGCGCCCTAGTTGCACCCTACTCGAGCCCTATTTACGCCCTACTTGTTCCCTACTTGCGCCCTAGTTACGCCCTCGTTGCACTCTAGTTGCGCCCTACTTGCGCCCTACTTGCGCCCTACTTGCACCCTCCTCGCGCCTTAGTTGCACCCTAGTTGTACCCTAGTCGCGCCCTACTTGTGCCCTACTTGCACCCTACTTGCGCCATAGTTGAGCCCTAGTTGCGCCCTGGTTGCGCCCCAGTTGCAAGTTGCATCCTACTTGCACCCTAGTTGCATCCTAGTTGCGCCCTACTTGTGCCCTAGTTGCACTTCAGTTGGGTACTAGCTACATCCTAGTTGCGTCCTAGTTGCGCCCTAGTTACATCCAAATTGTGTCCTACTTGCATCCTAGTTGCACCCTACTTGCGCCCTACTTGTGGCCTACTTGCGTCCTAGTTGCACCCTAGTTATGCCTCAGTAGGGCACTAGCTACGTCCTAGTTGCGCCCAAGTTGCGCCCTAGTTGCGCGCTAGTTGCGTCCTACTTGCACCCTGCTCGCACCCTAGTTGCGCCCTAGTTGCACCCTACTTGCGTCCTTCTTGTAACCTACTTACACCCTAGTTGTGTAATAGTTACGCCCTAGTTGTACCCTACTTGCGCCCTACTTGCGCCCTAGTTGTGCCTTACATGCACCCTACTTGCACCCTACTTGCGCCCTAGTTGTGTCCTAGTTACGCCCTAGTTGCGCCCTAGTTGCACCCTTGTTGTGCCCTAGTTGTGCCCTTCTTTCGTCCTAGTTGTGCCTTACTTGTGCCTCTGTTGCACCTCAGTTGGGTGCTAGCTACACCCTAGTTGCACCCTAGTTACACCCTAGTTGCATCCTAGTTGCACCCTACATACGTCGTTCTTGCGCACTAGTTGCACCCTTCTTGCACCCTAATTACACCCTAGTTGCACTTTAGTTGCGTCCTAGTTGCGCCTGAGTTGGGCACTAGTTACGCCCTAGTTGCGCCCTAGTTTGTCCCTAGGTGCGCCCGACTTGCGCCCTACTTGGCCCCTAGTTGTGCCCTAGTTGCACCCATAGTTGCACCCTCCATACGCCCTACTTGCATCCTAGTTGTACCCTTGTTACGCCCTAGTTTCACCCTACTTGCGCCCTACTTATGCCCTAGTTGCAGCCTAGTTGCGCCCTAGTTGCACCCTAGTTGCTCCCTACTTGTGTCCTACTTGTGCCGTGGTTGCACCCTAGTTAGACCTTGGTTGGACACTAGGTACGCCCTAGTTGTGCCCTAGTTGCGCCCTAATTACGCCCTACTTGCACCCTACTTGCGCCAAACTTGCGCCCTAGTTGCGCCCCAGTTACGCTTCAATTGAGCACAAGCTACGCCCTATTTGTGCCCTAGTTTTACCCTAGTTGCGCCCTAGTTGGACCCTAGTTGCATCCTACTTGCACCCTACTTGCACCCTACTTGCGCCCTAATTGCGCCCTCCTTGCACCCTATTTGAGCCCTTTTTGAGCCCTAGTTGCACCCTTATTGCGCTCTACTTGCGCCCCACTTGCACCCTATTTGCACCATAGTTGCACCCTAGTTGTGTCCTAGTTGCGCCTTAGTTGCGCCTTAGTTGGACACTAACTACGCCCTGGTTGCATCCTAGTTGCGCCCTACTTAAGTCCTTCTTGCGCCCTACTTGTGCACTAGTTGCGCCCTACTTGCGTCCTACTTGCGCTCTAGTCGTGTCCTAGTTGCGCCCTAGTTGCACCCTAGTTGTGCCTTAGTTGCATCCCACTTGCGACTAAGTTGCACCCCAGCTGCACCTCAGTTGGGCTCTAACTACGCCCTGGTTGCGCCCTAGTTGCACGCTTGTTGCGCCCTACATGTGCCCTACTTGCGCCCTAGTTGCGCCCTTCTTGCGCCCTACTTGTATCCTAGTTGTGTCCTAGTTACGCCTCTGTTGGGCACTAGTTACGCCCTAGTTGCGCCCTAGTTGCACCCTAGGTGCACCCTAGGTGCGCCATACTTGTGTCCTCATTGTACCCTACTTGCGCCCTACGTGGGCCCTAGTTGCACCATAGTTACAACCTAGTTGCGCCCCACTTGTGCCCTAATTGCACCCTACTTGCACCCTCGTCGAGCCATAGTTGCGCCCTAGTTGCACCCTACTTGCGTCCTACTTGCGCCCTGGTTCCGCCATAGTTGCACCCTACTTGTGCCCTAGTTGCACACTATTTGTGCCTCAGTTGGGCACTAGCTATGCCCTTGTTGCGCCCTAGTTGCATCATAGTTGCACCCTAGTTGCGTCCTACTTGTGCCTTACTTGCGCCCTAGTAGTGTCCTGTTTGAATTTACTCACTAAACTGACTCTGTGCAAGTCTATGGCCAGAGAATTTTCTTCCTAATAACGGTTCAGGTCCGGCCACCGAACCACCTTGACTAACGGCTCTCTGGTTACTCGACCGTTCGGACCCCACCGTATAGTTATCCCCTAATAAAGTGACACCTGTCACTCGCGTCCGGCTAGCGGAAAGAAGCCGTTGGTTAGTATTCTTGTTCTGTTCTGCCCCTCTTGACCGAGGATATTCATTCCCTCAAGTTGACCAGAAGAGTTATTTCCATCCTGTTCCCCTTTGGTTCCACGGCTTCGCCGCCGTGTCTTTGCTCTGCTCGCACATCGCATACCTTGTTTTTTGCCAGTATATCCCAACTCGCAACTCTTCGCTCCGTCGCTCTCGCTCCTTCGCTCAACTCTCTCCAGCCAGCCATCACTCGTCTTGCTCTCGCTCTCTCATACCACCTCGTCTACCTTGACTCCTCAGCACTCCAGCCTCTCTCAACCCTAGCGACTAACTCCTCGGGACTGCTCTCGTTTCCGTCACTCTTGCCGATGTACTCGTGCATGTTCCAATGCTTCTGCCTGCTTCTGCTACTGCCATTCTCATGCTTGCATTATTCTGACATGGTATCAGAGAATCAGGCGACATCACCTGGTGCCCCGTGACCTCGTCATCGTTTTGCCGCCACCCTTACTCCACCGCCTGGATCTGCATTCCTCTGCCGCCGCTACCGTCGCTTTGCGCCCCTCTGCTTTGCCAGTACCTCACATCAACAGCACCGCTTGGAGTGCTCCTCGTGCTGAAGAAACGCCGCGCCATCCTGAGGAAGCCCTGCGCCCATTCCGCGCCCGTGGCCAACAATTGGTGACTCGTCATCTACAACAGCCGCAAGCAGCTCTCGAGCCGCCGCCTGCCGTCAACTACCTGGAAACTTGCTGCCGATTTCTCATTCGCTACCTCTCATCTCCTCAACCTCCGCAAGCACCTCCACCCCTCTCCTCTCCCCTCACCCGCCTCATTTGCTTCCTCTACTGCATTAGCCTCAACCCCCTCAGCTCCTCTGCATTCTTACTCTCGAGCCGCATCCTCGCACCGCCTTCTCGCATCGTCAGCAGCAGTAGAGTAACTCCCGTCGTCAGGACATCGGACATCGCCAGTCTTCCTGCTCCCATTGCGAGCCAACTGGGGAACAAGCCGTCACTCTCCTGACATCAGCGGACCAGTGTCTCTGCTCACCGCACGACCTCCTCTGCTACAACCGACTTCCTCTAGCTACCAGGATATCGGACACCACCAGTCTTCCTGCCCGTCGGTCTCGGGCCAACTGGGGAACAAGCCGTCGCTCTCCTGAAAGCAGAGCGCTTGGTTGTCGCGCACCGCCTCCTCTCTAGCCATCCTCTGCCTGCCGCAACCTCCATCTTCCACCTCCGCCGCATCGTCAGCAGCCTTTCTTTTTCTCATCCACATCTTCCTCTGCTGCCCTCAGCCCTGCTCATCATCTCCGCCCCGGCCTCCTTCTTCAACTCAGCCTCATCTACCTCCTTTGACTCGCTCATCATCACCAGCGTCGTCCTTGCCATCATCCGTGCCGCCTCCGCATTCCTCCACCTTTGCATCGCTTTCTGCTCGGCACAAGGATCTGCCCCGTCGCATCGCTTGTTGCGCGACGACCTGCACCCATGCCAAAACTTCCTGCAGCGCACGCGGTTCGCCCTTGACCCCACTCCTTCATTATCAACTTCCGCCTTTGCATCATCAGCATCTGTGGCCAGCACAAGGACCTGCACGAGCTAGCTGCCCGCTTTGCAGCAACCTGCACCCACGCCGGCAGCAGATTCCTTGCAGTGTGTTGGCCCCTGCCTTCCTCTTGCTGCATCCTATCCCTCTATTTCAGCAGCGCACGTGGTTTCGCCCTTGCGCCCACTCAATCATCAATCACTCCTCTGCTTTCCACATCATTATCTACTCGGCACAAGGACCTGCACGGTGGCATCGCCCGCTACGCGACAACCTGCACCCACGCCGAAACCTTCTGCAGCGCACGTGGTTTTGTCCCTACGCCCACTCCGACCCTCAGCATTTCTCCAATTTCATCCTTTGCTCACTCTCCACTCTTTTCAAAAGATCTCAACCGCTCGCATTCCCTGTCCCGTGACAATCTGCGTCCAACCCTCACACAAAATTGCAACCACATCAGGCTTTGCCTTCCTTAATGGGTGCTGCACCTGGCAAGCTTCTGATCTCTCCCTTTGGCAAATCATCCAGCAACTTCCACAGATGTCGGGCAGGGAGAGTTCTGCCACTCAACAATGGCGTCTCTGGTGGAGACATGGCAAACCCATCAGCCAAGGAGTTGTCGAACTGGCTCACAGAATCCCCATTTGCCACTTCAACGATGCAGGCAAAGTCAACCATGATGAATGGCTCGCCGCAATGGAACGATGTGAGCATTGGCAGCCTGAAATCTGGGACATCTTCAGCAAAGAGCGAGAGTACCTCCACGTCGACCTTCCCACTCTCAACATTCGGCAACACTGGAGCGACTACTTCCTTTCCAAATATCAAGCCCTGGTCATCTTGTACCTCACTACCGACCGTCCATTTCACTCTATCCTTTGGGCCTATGATCCCTGCTCAAACGACACCTCCAGTCCCATGAGCGACATACGCCGAGAATGCAGACGAAGAAGAGGACATCGATGGAGAACAAATCAACCTGTAAGGATCACCGTGGAAGATCTCCCTGAGATCCTAGACATGCCACCCCTTCACCTTCTACCCAGTCCACCAGCTCCACTTGCACCCTCACCTCACTGACACAAAATGTTGGACTGCTTCTGAATCACATCTCAGACCATACCAAATGCACTGCGTCAGTTTCAAGGGGGTGTTGGAGTTTCCTCACGAAACTGACTCCGTGCAGGTCTATTGCCAGAGAATTCTCTTCCTAATAATGGTTCAGGTCCGGCCACCGAACCACCTTGACTAACGGGTCTCTGGTTACTTGACCATTCGGACCCCACCGTCAAGTTATCCCCTAACAAAGCGACACCTGTCACTCGCGTCCGGCTAGCGGAAAGAAACCGCTGGTTGGTATTCTTGTCCTGTTCTGCCCCTTTTTACCAAGGATGTTTATTCCCTCGAGTTAACCAGAACAGTTCTTTCCATCCTCTTCCCCTTTGGCTCCATGACTCGCTGCCCTGTCTTCTCTCTGCTTGCACCTCACACACCTTTTTTTTCGCCAGTCTCTCCCAACTCGCAACTTTTCCCTCCGTCGCTCTCGCACCTTTGCTCAACTCTCTCCAGCCAGCCATCACTCATCTTGCTCTCGCTCTCTCACAACACCTCGTCTACCTTGACTCCTCAGCACTCCAGCCTCTCTCAAGCTCAGCGACTAACTCCTCGGGACCGCTCTTGTTTCGGTCACTCTTGCCGACATACTCGTGCATGTTCCAATGCTTCTGCCTACTTCTGCTAATGCCATTCTCATGCTTGCATTCTTCTGACACGTCCTACTTGCACCATTTTTGTGCCCGACATGCGCCCTAGTTGCGTCCAAGTTATGCCTCAATTGGACACTACGTACACCCGAGTTGTGCCCTAGTTGCACCCTTTTTGCGCCCTATGTGTGCCCTAGTTGCACCCTGATTGTACCCTATTTGTGCCCTACTTGTGCTCTACTTGCGCCCTAGGTGCGTCCTAGTTGCACCCTACTTGCGCCCTACTTGCGACCTACTTGCACCCTAGTTGCGCCCTACTCATACCCTACTTGAGCCCTACTTGCACCCTAGTTATGTCGTACTTGCATCCGACTTGCGTCCTAATTGAGCCTTAGTTGCGCCTCAGTGAGGCACTAGCTACGCCCTACTTGCGTCCTAGTTGTGCCTTAGTTGCACACTAGTTGAGCCCTACATGCGCACTACTTGCCCTGTAGTTGCATCCTGGTTGCACCCTAGTTGCACACTACATGCGCCCTACTTACGCTCTACTTACAACATAGTTGCGCCCTCCTTGTGCCTTACTTGTGCCCTTTTTTTGCCCTACCTGCGCACTCCTTGCATCCGACTTGCACCCTAGTTGCACCCTAGCTACGCCCTAGTTGTGCCTTAGTTGGGCACTAGCTACGTCCTAGTTGCGCCCTAGTTACGCCCTAGTTAAGCACTAGTTGCGCCCTACTTGCGCCCTACTTGCCCCCTAGTTGAGCCCTAGTTGCACCCATAGTTGCACCTTACATGCGCCCTACTTGCGCCCTAGTTGTGTCCTAGTTATGCCCTAGTTGCCACCTATTGGCACCCTACTTACACCCTAGTTGCGACCTAGTTGCACCGTAGTTGCACCCTAGCTGCACCCTACTTGCGTCCTACTTGCGCCCTAGTTGCGCCCTAGTTGCACCTCAGTTTGGCACTAGCTACAACTTTGTTGCGCCCTAGTTGCACCCTAGCTTCCCCCTAATTGTTCCCTACTTGTACCCTAATTGTGCCCTATTTGTGTCCTACTTGCGCCCTAGTTGCGCCTCACTTGGGCACAAGCTGCGTCCTAGTTGCGCCCTAGTTGCAGCCTCGTTGTGTCCTAGTTGTACCCTAGTTGAACCCTACTTGTGCCCTACTTGCGTCCTACTTGCGCCCTAGTTGCATCCTAGTTGCACCCTAGTTGCGCCCTACTTGCGCCCTACTTGCGTCCTCCTTACACCCTAGTTGCATCCTAGTTGCACCCTTGTTGCACCCAATTTGCGCCCTACTTGTGCCCTATTTGCACACTAGTTGAGCTCTAGTTGAGCCCTTGTTGCGCTCTACTTGCACCCTAGTTGCGCCCTAGTTGCACCTTAGTTGCACCTCAGTTGGATACTAGCTACGTCCTGGTTGCGCCCTAGTTACACCCTAGTTGCATCCTACTTGCATCCTTCTTGCGCTCTACTTCCGCCCTAGTTGCGCCCTACTTGTGTCCTTCTTGCATCCTACTTGCGTCGACTTGTGCCCTTGCTGCGTCCCAGTTGCGCCTCTGTTGGGTACTAGCTACACCCTAGTTGCGCCCTAGTTGCGCCCTAGTTGTTCCCTAGTTGTGCCCTACTTATACCCTATTTGTGTCCTAGTTTCACCCTAGGTGCGCCTAGTTGCGCCCTCGTTGTACCTCAGTTGAGCACTAGTTACGTCCTAGTTGCACCCTAGTGGCACCCTACTTGCAACTTACTTACGCCCTACTTGCGCCCCACGTGCGTCCTAGTTGCGCTCTAGTTGTGCCCTACTTGCGCCCTAGTTGCGCCTCAGTTAAACACAAGCTACACCCTATTTTACACCCTAGTTGCACCCTAGTTGCGCCCTAGCTGTGCCCTACTTTTGCACTACTTGTGCCTTACTTGTACCCCACTTGACCCCTACTTGCGCCCTAGTTGCGTCCTAGTTGCACCCTAGTTGCGTACTACTTGTGTCCTACTTGTGCCCTCCTTGCGACCTAGATGCGCCCTAGTTACGCCCTAGTTGCACCCTAGTTCCGTCCTACTTGCGCCCTACTTGAGCCCAAGTTGAGCCATAGTTGTGCCCTAGTTACGCACTATTTGCGTCCAACTTGAACCCTAGGTGCGCCCTAGTTGCGCCTTACTTGCGCCCTAGTTGCGCCTCAAATTGGTACTAGCTACGTCCTCGTTGCGCCCTAGTTGCGCCCTAGTTCCGCCCTAGTTGCGTCCTACTTGTGTCCTACTTGTGCCCTCCTTGCGACGTAGATGCGCCCTAGTTACGCCCTAGTTGCACCCTAGTTCCGTCCTACTTGCGCCCTACTTGAGCCCAAGTTGAGCCATAGTTGTGCCCTAGTTACGCACTATTTGCGTCCAACTTGAACCCTAGGTGCGCCCTAGTTGCGCCTTACTTGCGCCCTAGTTGCGCCTCAAATTGGTACTAGCTACGTCCTCGTTGCGCCCTAGTTGCGCCCTAGTTCCGCCCTAGTTGCGCCCTTCTTGCACCCTAGTTGCGCCCTACTTGGACCCTACTTGAGCCCGGGTTGCGCCTTAGTTGCGCCCTAGTTGCGCCCCAGTTGGACACTAGCTACACCCTAGTTGTGCCCTAGTTGCATCCTAGTTGCGTCCTAGTTGCGCTCTAGTTGCTTCCTACATGCCCCCTACATGCGCCCTAGTTGCACCCTAATTGCACCAGTTGAGCCCTACTTGCACCCTACTCGCGCCCTAGTCGTTCCCTAGTAACGCCATAGTTGCACCCTACATGGGCCCTACTTGCGCCCTAGTTGCGCTCTATTTGAGCCTTACTTGAGCCCTACTTGCGCCCTCCTTGCCCCCTACTTGTGCCTTTGTTGCGTCCCAGTTTGCGCCTCAGTTGGACTCTAACTATGCCCTAGTTGAGCCCTAGTTGCGCACTAGTTGCACCCTAGTTGTACCTTACTTGCGCCCTACTTGCGTCCTAGTTGCACCCTTCTTGTGCCCTACTTGCTCCCTACTTGCGTCCTAGTTGCGCCCTAGTTGCACGTTGGTTGAGCACTTGTTACGCCCTTGTTGTGCCCTAAATACGCCCTAGTTGCGCCCTAGTTGCGCCCTACTTGCACCCTATTTGCGCCCTAGTTGCGCCCTAGTTACACCCTTGGTGCGCTCTACTTGCCTCCTACTTGTGCCCTAGTTGCATCCTATTTGCGCGTTAGTTGCGTTCTACTTGCGCACCACTTGCGTCCTACTTGCGCCCTACTTGCGGCATAGTGTGCCCTAGTTGTGCCCTACTTGCTCCCTACTTGTGCCCTACTTGCACCCTAGTTGAGCCCTAGTTGCACCCTAGTTACACCCTACTTGCGCCCTACTTGCACCGTGGTTGCGTCCTAGTTGCACCCTAGTTAGGCCCTACTTGTGGCCTACTTGCGTCCTACTTGCGCTCTAGTTGTGTCCTACTTGCACCCTACTTGCGCCCGACTTTCCCCCTAGTTGCACCCTAGTTGCGCCTCAGTCGGACACTATGTCAGGGGAGTCTCTGCTGCTGCTCCGCGGAGGGGCAATCCGCGGAGAAGGGATTGTGGCAAGCTGAGAACTGCGCAAGGAACGCTGGCTCTCGCGAGCGCGGTTGAGTGTGGGGTGGCGCAGAATCCAGTAGCAGTGAGGACAGGGCTGCCCGCAGGAAACCTACCGGAGGTTGACATTGCCATCTGCGGCGACCTCCCAACGGCTATCTCAAGTGCTTGTGGCGGAAGCTGCGAGGAGGCGTGAAGCACTGGCAAGGAGATCCACGGTAAGAAGGGAACAAGGGCCAAGCCGCAGTGAGGTGCGCAGTCACCGAGAGAAGGCAGGCAGGTCAGCGGACAGATGGAGCAATCAGGGGAGCAACAACCAATCAGCACGAAAGTTGGCACATCAATCACGGAGAGGTACCTAAAGACGCACCACACAAGATGAAGATTCAAGGAAGAGCACGAAGACCACGTGCGCGAGCCGTGGATGAAGAAGAGGACGTAGTAGGAGTGAAAGGATGATGACCTGTGTGTGCTTGAGGACAAGACCCGCGGTGTGTAGCTGCAGCGTGTGGAGTCCAAGTAAGAGGAAAGAGGATGACATGAGAGGGATGAGACCCATGACGTGTAGACACGCCGAGCGGAGTCCCAAGTAGATAAGCCCTAGGCAGTAATAGCACAAGTTGTCCTCAGTCTTGATTGACCTCTTGGATCAGTATTCCGCATTCCATGTACTATGCTCCGAATCATCAAAGACATTTATGTGCTCTTATCCCTGCTCTCAGTGCTCCGCTTTCCTGCCTTCCATTGCCCTCGGTGTTCTGTCCGCGACCTGTGGGACTGAGTGCATGAAGAACCAAGCCCGGGGTGAAGTGAGCTGCCGGCAGTGCCCTTGCTTGTACACGACCGCGGAACAAGGTTCCGCGGAGAGGAGCTAGAAGCCACGAGGTGGCGGGCTCGCGTGTGGCAATAAGTGGACCGCAGAGTGTCATTCATTGGTAAGGTTCTTGCGCAAAGATCTAGACCTATGGTCCACGGAAGTGCCTGTTGTCCAGAGTTGGTGTTGTGGACCTGTAGCAGACCAAATGTAAGTAGGGACTGTTGTAAGGGAGCGAAGTCCGTGGATAGCGCGGAACAAGGTCAGCGTGGAGAAAATTGAGAACGTAGCAAAATTGGGGGTATAAGTGTCATGGTGCTATGAGCGTGGACAGTTCCTCGCTCTTTGTTTAGCGGAACTGCACGTAACCTTCAGATCAGTTGTTGATGTCGGCGGCCAGCTTCGTGCATCAGCAACACCAGCAGCAGCAATCACCAGTACGGTGCTTCCTACCACACCGGGCCACCACCTACGCAGGCAGCCGGGACTCCTCACTGGTGCTGTCTCGCACCCCAGTCAGCTCCTCACCAGGCTTGGACCCACTCGTCCAGCACCGAAGGGTGACTGAGTGGCTGGAGCAGCTGCAGTGGCGCCGCATCATGGCAGACCCATCAGCCAAGGGGTTGTCGAACTGGCTCACAGCATCCCCATTCTCCACTTCAACGATGCAGGCGAAGTCAACCATGATGAATGGCTCGCCCCAATGGAACTACATGTAGATGTGAGCTTTTGCAGCCTTGAACTCTACGACATCTTCAGGAAAGAGCGAGACTACTTCCACGTCGACCTTCTCACTCTCAACATTCGGCAGTACTGGAGTGACTACTTGGTTGCTGAATATCAAGCCCTGGTCATCCTGTACCTCACCACCGACCGTCCATTTCACTCTATCCTTCAGGCTTATGATCCCTGCTTAAACGACATCTTTAGTCTCATGAGCAACATACGGCAAGAATGCAGACGACGAAGAGGACATCGATGGAGAACAAATCAACCAGAAAGGATCACCGTGGAAGATCTCCCTGAGATCCCAGACATGCCACCCCTTCACCTTCTACCCAGTCCACCAGCTCCACCTGCACCCTCACCTCACTGACACAAAATTGTGGACTGCTTCTGAATCACATCTCAGACCATACCAAATGCACTGCCTCAGTTTCAAGGGGGTGTTGGAATTTCCTCACAAAACTGACGCCATGAAAGTCTATGGCCAGAGAATTTTCTTCCTAATAATGGTTCAGGTCCGGCCACCAAACT
>SZWC01008918.1:92174-102319 GCA_023375785.1 Penium margaritaceum | reverse complement strand
CACACACACACACACACACACACACACACACACACACACACAAACACACACATGTACAAGCGATTGAATGATCATGGTTACGCCTGGGGGGTTTCCATGCAAGACCGTCATGGTTTCTTACACCAGTCTTGGCAGACAGCCACCAAGCTTCTCAATGATGCTCCATGGAATAACCTACTGATCTCATGTTTTCTCCTTATGACTATCTTTCTAGGATATAGAAGAGGCCAGGCCTTGTACACTCTGACTGCTTTGGTGTGCTTAATGTAGTTTGCTTATGGGTTTTGGGAGGGCTAAAATGTTCCCTGGGTGCTGATGGTTAGGGGGCCACCGCGCTGGTTGTTGGCCATGCATCGGTGAGGAGCCACCCTCGGTAAACACGCAGAGGCCGGGCTTGACCCTCGGATGGTGGTACAGGCTTGCTCGGCGTGATGCTCAATGCTAATCTATGCTCACCAGTTCTTACAGAATTTCTCCCCCCATCCATTACTAACTCATTTGTTTTTAGATGGCAAACTTCCACATCCATGGTGTGTGCCTCTCATGGAAATCTCCCCACTCTCTTGCTTTCTCCATTTTCTCCTTAGCTATAGAGGTTGAAGGTCACGAATGGCATTAGAGTGATTGATGCTCTTTCCTCACCGTCCATGCTCCTTGGTCCATGGGTCTGTGGGTCCACGGCAGCTCCATCTCTTCCGTACCCCGTTCTGCTCATATGAGTGTTGGAATAAGCACGCAGCTCCTGCACCATCTACCGTCAGTGAGGTTGAGTGACATTCTCTCACAACAGAACCGCGTACCGCTAGGACCTTCATTGCAGCCGTTCTGAGCACATGGTCCACAATCTCACGCCCCTGAGTGCCTACTACAAGAGGCTCCCAGTACTTCAAACCAGCAGCCGTACCAGACACTGGTCACTCAAGGCAACCCTCCTGGCCCTGTGCTACCGGCTGCCAGACTTCTCCCTAGCAGTGTCCATTGATCCTGCACCTCTAAGTGCCTCAACTCCTGTATTTGCTGTACTTCTCCGTCTCCGACTCGGTGTATCATCTTCTCTCGAGCACTGTCATGGATTCTCTGAGCGTGGTACCCGCATCTTCAGGTATTCTTGATCCTTCAGCTGCTCTTGCCTTCTTGCACCCATCTATGCTCATTCGAGCTTTGATGTCTGCTCACAGTGGCCAAAATGTCTCCTCAGATAGTAGTCTACACTCGCAGCTGCCACAGCAGCCATGGGATTGACACTCTAGATCCACCGTCACAGCAACAGCAGGACCCAACTACACCAAAGTGGATTCGTATGTTGGAATCGAATCATTGGCGCTCCAATGTTGACCGGTGGGAAGCGGCACTGGAGAGGAGTGTCAATCAGCAAGTCTACACCACTAATGAGTTATCCTTCAATCCTTTACCATCTCCAGGTATGTACCCTCCCTGGACCAACCCATCTCCTGATCCTTCACCGGTTGCAAACCTCTCTATCGCTGACGCTGCCAAAAACATCTATGACATGGGAGGCCTCTGGCAGAGTACCTGACCTCACATTCTATTCTGACACAATCAGACTTGCCGGTGCTATCCTTGATGCAGCTGTGGGTATGGCAACCACCTTTTCTGCCACTGCCCATGCGAGCAGAGATCCTACGCAAATTGTGGTGGGCAGGGAAACGTAGGCATACTCAAAGGTGGCTGCCTCTCTGACTCTAACGTTGCTACCCAGGTGACGGTGGGAGCTTCAGCTATTGCCACAGTAGCAGCCACTGCAACCGGCGCAGCTTCCGAGTCAGCTCCATCCGTGCCTCCACTGCAATAGTCATTCTTACTCCCACAGGTGCTGTCCATGAAATCACACATCACATGGCCTCTAGTGTTGTTATTGCCTCTGTGTCAGCCGCTGTTGCAGGAGCCACCGTCTCTGGGCTCCTTTGTCTTGTAGTCGCCGTCTCAGCCTGGGTCACCGTTCTTGCATCCTCGACTGCAGCTGAGGTGCCTCCTCACTTCTCAGTCCTGCCATGCTGCTCGCGTGGTGAGCATTGTCATCCATCACCCTTCTTCCTTCCCTCTTCCCTCTCCTACTCTACATTATTGCATACCTCTCACTATTGTCTTCCTACACCACCTCTGCTTGCATGCTCCTCTTTTTTCACCATCTTGACCTCCAAAGAAACTGTTGAGGCACTGCAGGCAGCACTAACTGAGGCTCAGTCAGCACATAAGTGAGTCGAAGAGGAACTCCAAAAGGGACAGGATGTCAAAAGGATCTGGCCACCACTGTGGCCAACTTAAGTCATGGAATGTCTTCGTTCGGTCCCCGCTCTAGCAGCTGTGATACATGCAGAATTGGGGGGTATCTTGTATTGTCGACTCCTCCGTTCCAAATAATGCTGCAGCAGTTCCCTTCAACTTTTCTCCGTCTGCTGCTCTAGCTCGCGCTCTCTTGCCTCAAAGGCAGAAGGACTTTGAGATTCCTCCTCCCAGTTCACGGCCAAGCTCACCTTCTCCTTGTGGGAAACCTGCTTCAGCGCATGGACTCAAGGGGAGATGCTTTGGGAGTTCTTCTCCCCTACTAAGTCCCCGTTTGTTCCCCGCACGTGCTGTACGGGCACTCATCAATGCTTGACCCGAGGGCCTCCTCGATGACATTGGTATGTACAATGCCAACCTTGCTCGTGGTACCCCCGCAAATCCAGTGGGAGCATACACTCTCATACGCCGTCGGAAAACAGTCACTGGCCATGCTACTCAAAGCGCTCTCATGGTGCAGTTCAATAACTTCCACATGCGCACTGACGATTCTGCAAACGAGTACATGGTCCGTAGCCTATGATAGTATCTCGGATTTGTAGCTCCTGGTCCTCTCTCCGCCTGCCTGTACATCATTGCTGGTGTTATTCGTGAGCTCTCAGACCTCTACCTGCGTGTCCCCCAAACTGAACTTGAGCGGCTTGCTGCTGAGCCAGTGCCGGCCAAGTCACCACCAGCCATTGGTCCCCTCTTTATGTTCATTGCTGTCTGCCTTACACTTTGGAGGAGAAATCTACAAAACAAGCGTCTTCATTGTGTAGCACTGGAGGCCTTCACTACGGCCTCCACCTCTTCCTCAATATCCCTTCTCTCCTCCTCCTCTACAGATTCACCATCTACGGCTGCTGCCGCTCATACGACGCACGGCACTGGGCGTGGTGGCAGAGGTGGGAAAAGGCACGCAGGGGTAAAGGTCATGGTTGTGGGGGCAAGGCTTCTGAAACAACTCCGGCCCTAGGAGTGGTCACATGCTGAAACTGTTGTGCCTCTGGCTACTCAACTTCCAAATGCACCGCTCCTCGTGATGATGTCCACCACTTCATCTATGTGAGGTCACTGGGCTTGCACAGGAGTCAACTCTTTGTCTGCTGCCATTACTGCCACCACAGTGGGTTCCCCTCAGTCTTCTTCATCCTCTGCCTCTGCCCTCAGCACCACCATAGCACCCCTCCAGCAGCCATCCACTCCCTCCAGTTCTTGGGGCCGGGTGCCTCCAGCATTGGGTCCAAGCTACTATGGACCTCCATCCGTACTCTACACTGTGCCAGCATGGCCTCGTGACAATGGCTACTTCACTGAAGCACGCTCCTCTGATTGCCGTTCCGATCGTCATGATGAGGAGAGCAACCTAGAGCACCGCCTCACCGAGCTTCTACAGCTTTGTTCTCAGGGAGGTGAGGGTGTGAGTGGCCAGTCTTGTTCTCATGTTTATGAGTTGGATGGAGCCCTTCATGGCACATTGTCGGGGTGCGTCCAGGGAGCCTTGCCTGAGAATTGCCCTTGGATTGAGACATAGTCAATTGTTTGCTGTCAACCAAGTAATGCTAACGTGGTAGGGAAAATGTGACTGAAGGAGACGCACACACACTCGTGACAATGACAGAGGAAAGTAGGCTTATGAGGACACGATACAAGGTTTCATATTGTTGCCCACATTAGCGAGGTCACTCAAGCACTGAAAATCAGTGGCACTGGTACTTTTGCCATAGATGTATATCTTGCCAGAATTCAGCCTTGTCTCCGTTTCTCAAAGTTTGAACAACATATTCTTTGTTTTCTTGTATACACATGTTTCATGGAGGAAAGTTGTCTATTTCTGAAACCATATGTGAGATAAATGTTTCTCTCAATGTAACATATACATGATTATCAACGTAATAAAAAAGTTGTCCATGCTCGCTTGCTTTGGCTCCTTCAAATGTGTAGTCCGCCAAAATCCAGATATTGGGTTGTAGTTGTACCAAAGTTGATCCACTTTTAGGAGAAGTGGTGAAGAAACAAGACCCTAAATGATTGAATTGACAAGTGAAAAAGCTGTTCCTCACGAGAGTCGAGAGGCTTTGAGACCAAAAGCAAAGTTGGAATCGTGTTTTTTCAATGCCCTGATCGCCGCGTTGCCCGTCCTTGACAAAATGTGAAGAGCTACCCCCCTCCCTCTCGCGCCGTGAAAGGCCACCATCTCAGTTTATCAATACCAAAGTTGCAGCAGAAGATATCTCATATGTTGTCACGTTTCTCTTATGTCTAGATTATACAGGAAGGGGGTACGTTTATTCCATCTATTCATCAAAACTGCTCTTCCTATACAACATGTCTTCAATCTCCTTCCCTCGTCACCTATCCTCGGAAGTTATGTTTTGCTGAGTCAATGCAAACCATGCTCTACCCTAACAAGCGCAGTGCTCGCTTCATGTATGTACCGCAGTGCACTTATTGCTATCACTTGCATTTTGCACATTGTACCGTGTACCACGGTACATTGCACGTACCTCGGAAATTTAGCAATACCGGTTCTACCGCAAGAGCATTACTCATATCCGTACTAGCCTCCCAACGAACTAGGGTGCTGCAAGCTTCAATACCACGTTACACTAGTACCACGGTATTGAATAAAACAGTACCCAAAGACCGCGGTATTTCAGCCCTGGATGGCACGCACCATTCTTGCACCAAGCACATCAACATTGAGCATGCATTGCTTCTGGCATTGTTCGGGTCGCTTCGGTTGCTATACGATCCCAAAGGGCTGACTTTCTTGCCAAGGCTCCGAGTAGAAACGTCTTCAAGTGCAGTTCACGCTACTGGTTTTGCATGTCTCCATAGCTGAAATAGCCAAAAAGCTTCCTAGCACGCTTGCCACTCACTGGGTGTCAGTGCTCAATCAACTCGCGGTGTCAACACTGGTCGTACGCTAAATGGCAAGGGTTTGGCTAGGCGAAACAAACGGAGTGTCAAATGTGCTTCAATAAAAAACACATGCAGAGGGTGTTACGTCAATAAGCCACAGCCACCTAAATAGTTGTGAGGCCTGGTGCGCAGCCAGCGCAGCCAGGGGCGTGTTTGGCTCTGCACCAGGTGCAATATGCGCAAAACTCTGCAAACATCCAGAACAGCCCAGCTGAGGCTAAAGCACTCGCTTGGTCGTAACTTCCTACACAGGCTTCAGAACGACACGTCGTTTGAGCATGGCACAAGTAGGGTGCAACCAGGGTGCAATTAGGGGGCACCTAGGGTACAAGTAGGGCGCAAGTATGGCGTATTTAGGGCGCAACTAGGGCGCAACTAGGGTGGAACTACGACGCAACAAGGGCGCAACTAGGGCATAGCTAGTACCCAGTTGTGGCAAAACTAGGACGTAACTAGGGCGAAACTAGGATGCAACTAGGGCACAACTATGGCGCAACTAGGACATAGCTACTGCTCAACTGAGGCACAACTAGGGCACAACTAGGACGCAACAAGGGCATTACTAGGAAGAAAATAGGGCACAACTAGGGTGCAAGTAGTGTGCAACCAGTGCGCAAGAAGGACGCAAGTAAGGCACAACTAGGGAGAATGTAGGGCGCAAGAAGGGTGCAAGTAGGGCACAAGTAGGGCGCAACTAAGGCGTAACTAGGGCGCAAACAGGACACAAGTAGGGCGCAAGTAGGCTGCAACTACGCTGCACCTAGGGCGTAGCTAGGTCCCAATTGAGGCGCGACTAGGGCGCAAGTAGGGCGCAAGTAGGGCGCATATAGGGCGCATCTTGGGCGCAAGTAGGGTGCAAGTAGGGTTTAAGGGCACAAGTAGGGCGCTATTAGAGCGCAACTAGGGCGCAACTGGGCTGGAACTAGGGCGTAGCTAGTGCCCAACTAAGGCGCAACTGGGGTGCAACTAGGGCGCAAGTAAGGCGCAACTAGGGGGAATCTAGGGCGCAACTAGTGCGCAACAAGAGCGCAACTAGGAAGCAACGAGGGCACAACTAGGGCGCAACTAGGATGTAACTAGGGCGAAACTAGAGTCCGAGTAGGGCGAATTAGGGCACAACTAGGGCGCATCTTAGGTGCAAGTAGGGCGCAAGTAGGGGACAAGGAGGGTGCAACTAGGGTGCATCTATGGCTCAATTAGGGCGAAGGTAGGACGCAAGCAGGGCGCAAGTATGGTGCAGCTAAGGTGCAACTAGGGTGTAACTAGGGCGAAAATAGGGTGCAAATAGGACACAACTAGAGTACAACAAGGACGCAAGAAGGGCGCAACAAGGGTGCATTTAGGGTGCAAGTAGGAAAAAACTAGGGCACAATAAGGGTGCATCTAGGGAGCATCTATGGCGTACCTAGTGCCCAACTGAGGCGCAATGAGGGCACAAGTAGGACGCAAGTAGGGTGCAACTAGGGAGCAACTAGGGGACAACTAGGGTGTAACTAGAGCGCAAGTAGGATGCAGGTAGGGCGCAACTGGGATGCAAATAAGGCGCAACTTGGACGTAACTAGGGTGCAACTACGGCACAACTCGGGTGCAACTAGGGTGAAAATAGGGCGGAAGTAGGACGCAACTAGGGAGCAACTGGGGCTCAACCACTGCACAAGTAGGGCTCGAGTAGGGCACAAATAGGGCACAACTAGGGCACAGCTAGGGCATAGCTAGTTCCCAACCAAAGCATAACCATGGCGTAACCAGGGCATAAGGAGGACGCAACTAGGGCTCAAGGAGGGAGCAACTAGGGCACAACTAGGGCGCAAGTAGGGCACAAGTAAGGCGCAACGAGGGAGCAAGGAGGGTGCAATTAGGATGCAACTAGGGCAAAACGGGGGCAAACCTAGGGCGTAGCTAGTGCCCAACTGAGGCGAAACTTGGGCGCAAGTTGGGTACAAATAGGGCCAAATTAGGATGCAAATAGAGCGTAACTAGGACGCGACTAATGAGCAATAAGGACCGAAGTAGGGCGCAAGTAGGTAGCAACTAGGGCGCAACTAGGGTGCAAGAAGGACGAAAGTAGGGCGCAACTAGGTTGCAACTAGGGCGCAACAAGTGTGCAAGTAGGACGCAAGTAGGTCGTAAGTAGGATGCAACTAGGGCAAAACTAGGGTGCAAGTAGAGCGTAAGTAGGGTACAAATAGGGCATAACTAGGGTGCAACTAGGGCACAAGTACAGTGCAAATAGGGCACAACTAGGGTACAACTAGGGCGCAACTAGGGCGCAACTATGGCTTAGCTAGTGCCCAAGTGAGGCGCAAATAGGGCACAACTACGGTGCAAGTAGGACGTAACAAGGGCGTACGTAGGGCGCAAATAGGGCACAATCAGGGCACAACTAGGGTGCAACTAGCGCGCAACCAGGGCATAGCAAGTGTCCAACTCAGGTGCAACTTGGACACAAGTAGGACGCAACAAGGGTGCAAGTAGCGCTCAACTAGGGTGCAACTAGGATGCAACTAGGGCGCAACTACGGGGCAAGTAGGGTGCAAGCAGGGCACAACTAGGTGGCAACTAGGACGTAACTAATGCGCAAGTAGAACACAAGTAGAGCGCAACTAGGACAAAACAGGGGGGCAACTAGGGTACAACTAGGATGCAAGTAGGGCACAAGAAAGGCGCAAGTAGGGTACAACTAGGGCGCAAATAGGGTGCAACTAAGGCGCAAGTAAGGTGCAAGGAAAACGCAACTAGGGTGCACCTAGGGCACAACTAGGACGCAAGGAGGGTGCAAGTAGGGTACAAGTAGGGTGAAACTAGGGCGCAAATAGGCTACAAATAGAGCGTAGCTAGTTCCCAACTGAGGCGCAACTAGGGCATAAGTCGGGCGTACCTAGGGTGTAAGTAGGACTCAACTAGAATGCAAGTAGGACACAAGTAGGGCGCAACTAGAGTGCAACTAGGACACAACTAGGGCGAAGCTAGTGCCCAACTGAGGTGCAGGTAGGGCGCAACTAGGGCAAGTAGGGTGCACTTAGGGTACAACTACGGCACATGTAGGGCGCAAGAAGGGCGGAAGTAGGGTCCTAGTAGGGTACAACTAGGGCGAAACTAGGGCGCAAGTAGGACGCAAGTAGGGCGCAAGTAGGTCGCAACTGCGGCACAACTATGGCGAAACCAGGGCATGGCTACTTCCCAACTGAGGTGAAAATAAGGCGCAACTTGGGTGCAACTAGGGTGCAACTAGTGCACAACTAGGGCACATAAAGGGAACACCTAGGGCGGAAGTAGGGCACAACTGGGGTGGAAGGAGGGCAAACGTAGGGTGCAACTAGGGTAGAACTAGGGTGTAAGTAGGACGTTGCTAGTGCCCAACTAAGCCGTAACTAGCGTGCAACCAGGGCACAAGTAGGACGTCACTAGCGTACAACTAGGGCACAACTAGGCCCTAAGTAGGGTGAAAATAGGGCGCAACTAGGGCACAACTAAGGTGCAACTAGGGCACAAGTAGGGCGTAAGTGGGGCACACCTAGGGTGCAACTGGGACGCAACTAGGGTGGAAGTAGGGCACATATAGGGCACAAATAGGGCTTAACTGGGGTGCAACAATGGCACAAGTAGGATGCAAGTAGGGCGTAAGTAAGACACAAGTAGGCCGCAACTAGGGTGCAACTAGGCCTGTAGCTAGTGCCAGAATGAGGCATAGGTAGAGTGCTACTAGGGCACAGGAAGGGTGCAACTAGGGTGCAAGTAGTGCGCAAGTAGGGCGCAAGTAGGGTGCAAGTCGGGTGCAACTAGGGTGCAAGTAGGGTGCAACTAGGGTGCGACGAGG
Organism: Penium margaritaceum; assembly: GCA_023375785.1. Classification (NCBI taxonomy): domain Eukaryota; kingdom Viridiplantae; phylum Streptophyta; class Zygnematophyceae; order Desmidiales; family Peniaceae; genus Penium; species Penium margaritaceum. The sequence continues at coordinate 93,290 of SZWC01008918.1, read as the reverse complement.
GCACAACTAGGGCGTAGCCAGTGGCCAAACGAGGCGCAAATAGGACGTAACTAGGGCGGATAGGGTGCAACTAGGGCGCACCTAGGGCACAACAACAACACAACTAGGGCGCAAGTAGGGTGCAAAGAGGGCACAAGTAGGACGCAACTAGGGTGAAACCAGGACATAGCTAGTGTCCAACTGAGGCGTAACCAGGCCCCAACAAGGGTGCAACTAGGGCGTAGCTAGGGCACAACTAGAGCGCAGCAAGGGCACAAGTAGGGCGCAAGAAGGGCGGAAGTAGGCCGCAAGTAGGGCGCACCTAGTGCGCAACTAGGGCGTAACTAGGGCGCAAGTAGGGTGCAAGGAGGGTGCAACGAGGGCGTAACTAGGGCGCAAGTAGGGTGCAAGTAGGGCATAATTTGGGGGCAATTAGGGGAAAACTAGGGCGCAACTAGGGCACAACTAGGCACAACTAGGACAAAACTAGGGTGCAAGTAGGGCACAAGTAGGGCGTAACTAAGGCGCAACTAGGGCACAACTGGAGTGCAAGAAGGGCATAAGTAGACCACTAGTAGGGCGCGACTAGGGCGTAACTAGGGCGTAGCTAGTTCTCAGCTGAGGCACAACCATGGCACAACCATGGCGCAACTAGGACCCAACTAGGGCGCAAGTAGTGCGCATGTAGGGCGCAAGTAGTGCGCATGTAGGACGCAAGTAGGAAGCGATTAGGAAGCAAGGAGGGCACAACTAGGGCGTAACAACAAGGGCGCAACAAGGGTGCAAGTAGTGCACAAGTAGGGTAAAACTAGGCCGCAACTAGGCGTAGCTAGTGCCCAGATAAGGTACAACTAGGGCACAACTAGGCGCAATTAGGGCGCAGCTATTGTGCAGCTGTTATTGTGAACCGAGGGGCGCCCGGCGTGACGGTCACACGCCGAGCCCTTGGGATAAACCTCCCACCCTTGACCCCTTGGTGTGTGGGCCAACCCTTGAGATGTCGCACGACCCTCTCCTAGAAGCAAGGCCGCTGCTAGTGACCAAGGTTCCCGCCGTGCAACTCTCCCGGCGGCGTTTGCACCAAGGTGCGCTACGGAAGACTTGTAGGACCGAATGGACGTGTGCAAGGCGATGCTT
>SZWC01008918.1:80100-92065 GCA_023375785.1 Penium margaritaceum | reverse complement strand
GCTATTGTGCAGCTGTTATTGTGAACCGAGGGGCGCCCGGCGTGACGGTCACACGCCGAGCCCTTGGGATAAACCTCCCACCCTTGACCCCTTGGTGTGTGGGCCAACCCTTGAGATGTCGCACGACCCTCTCCTAGCAGCAAGGCCGCTGCTAGTGACCGAAGTTCCCGCCGTGCAACTCTCCCGGCGGCGTTTGCACCAAGGTGCGCTACGGAAGACTTGTAGGACCGAATGGACGTGTGCAAGGCGATGCTTGGAACACAAGGATAGTTGGGAAAGGAATGAATCCTTAGACTTGATAGATCAGTACAAGGCAATGTATAGAGTCTCTGGGTAAGATTGGCATGCCTAGATCAATCCCTAGGTTTCCTTTTGTACCAGCCCCTATGGGGCAGCCGAAAACTACTCAGCACTCTGAAGCCCTCTATCGAGGTGCATTCATGCAAATAACACATGCATCATTTAGTACGCGCCACGAGCTTTCCTACGCACCAAAGAATGCCTCAATCCGTGAAGAAACGGCTAAGTTATGGCCGTTTGAGTGCTCCACGCGTGACGGCCGCTGGCAGCACCGCCACCGGAGGTCACGGCCGCCCGAAGCGCCCTTGCTTGCGAATGCAGCTCCAGCCGCCATCCCGAAGCGCCCATGGACCCCAATGAACCTTGCCTCATTGGCTAAACGTCCATCCAGGGGCGCTTCGGCTGCAGTGGGCGAGAAAGTCGCTCTGTCGTGCTTGGGGTCGAACCGGTACGTCTCCTGTTTTCTGGAGGTGCGCCTCCCACCTTTGCACGGCCGTATCTTTCTCTTCCCTGCACCAAATGACCCAATTTTTGGGTTGATTTTGCACGGTTTTTCATGTAGAATACAATGAGAGCATCAAAGCATGCATCTGACCTCAGCATGATGACGTAATCACCGCCTCGACCGGCGGCTCCCATGACATCACCCCCCCCTCCGAGGGCGCACCGTCTCGGTGCGCTCTTGGTACGCTCGGAGGACCGTGTTGACAGCACCACCCCTGTGGAAATCGGTTTCGGGGACCCAGCAGTTGTGCTCAGGCCCATAGCCGAGCCATTGCACCAGGTATTGCCACCCGTTACCGCGCCGACGGTGCCCGAGAATCTTCTCTACCACATACTCCTCTTCACCCGCCACCAAGACCGGTGGGGGAGGGGCCTGTCCCCGCGCCGCGAATTGCGCATCCGGCTCCTTGTAGGCCTTGAGAAGAGAAGCATGGAATACGGGATGGATCCCATAGTGGTCCGGCAGCTCCAACTCGTAGCTCACCGCGGACCACTTCTCCTTGACCGGAAAAGGGCCCACCCACCGTGGCTTGAGCTTGTCGTTGCCCACCCCCGCCAGCTGCAGGTTCCGCGAGCTCAACATCACCTGTTGTCCTACCGAGAACTCCTCGGCTGTCCGGTGCTTGTCCGCTTGCCGCTTCATATGCAGCTGTGCCTTGTGTAGCGCCTCGCGTACACCGCACCACACCTCTGTGAAGTCACTTGTAAACTGATGCACCGCGGGTAGGTCGGACCCCGTTGCCATGTCTGAGGGACATGCCGGCTGCACCCCATACACTACCTCAAAGGGGGACCGCCCCGTAGAAGCATGCACTGCTGAGTTGTAGGCAAACTCAGCCACCGGGAGCTTGCATTCCCATCCCTCGCCATCCGGCTCCAAGATCCCCCGCAGTAGCTGCTCCATGGTCTGATTGGTGCGCTCAGTTTGGCCATCCGTTTGGGGATGGTAGGCCGATGAGAGAGCCACACGGGTGCCTAGCTTCTTGAAGAGTTCCTCCCAAAACCGGGAGGTGAAGTGCGGGTCGCGGTCCGAGACCATGCACTTCGGCACCCCGTACAGTTTGATGACGTGTTGCAAGAGGAGTTGAGCCGCCTCTGCTGCCGTGACCTTCTCCGCACATGGAATAAAGTGCTCCATTTTGCTGAACCGGTCCACCACCACCAGCGCCATGGTGTTGCCCGTTGCATTCCGTGGAAGACCCCCCACAAAATCAAGTGAGATGTCCGTCCACGGACGTTCTGGCACCGGTAGCGGCTGCAGCTCCCCTGGTGCCCGTGTCCTCCGTGACTTGATTCTTTGGCACGTGTCACAGCTGCTCACGTACTCCTTACAATCTGCTCCCATCGTCGCCCACCAATATTGGCGCGCAAGCGTCTTGAAGGTCTTGTCATGGCCAAAATGACCACTGTAGTGCGAGTCATGCGCCTCTTCCAACAGCGCTTGCCGTAATGACGTACTCCGCGGTACCACAATCTGGTTCCCCTTCTCACGCCGCCAATACTGGCCGTCCCACTTGCACCCCTTCACCGTACTTCCGGCAAAGTCCTTGTCCTCCGCATACCCGTGTGCAAACAGGCTACGGATGATTGGAGATCCCGCCAACACCGTGATCGCATGCACGCCCAAGTCCGGGCGACGCGAAAGCGGGTCCGCTGGGTTGATCCTCCCTGGTTTGTACTGGATCTCATAGTCGAAGCCGCCCTCCAGCAGCTCCATCCACCGTGCCTGACGACGACTCAGGTTCGGCTGCGACTTGAGGTACTTGAGCGCGTAGTGGTCTGTGTGCACCACACACCGCCGCGCCTCAAGGTAGCACCTCCATTGCTTGAAGGCCTGGACCACCGCGAGCATCTCCTTCTCGTGGATCGGGTAGTTGAGCTCAGCCCCTTTCAGCTTCTTGGAGTAGTACGCAATGGGTTGTAACCCCTTCCTTTGGTCCTGCATCAGCACCCCGTCGATCGCATAGTCGCTTGCGTCCGTCGCCAACACGTACTCCTTGCTCGTGTCCGGATGCACCAACACCGGGGCTTGACACATGGCAGCCTTCATTGCACCGAAGGCTTGCCCCTCCTTCGCACCCCACTCCCATTGGCGTCCTTTCTTGAGCAAGTCTGTCAAGGGTGCTCCCATTGCTGCGTGCCCCCGGATAAATCTCCAGTAGTAGTTCGTAAAACCCAGAAAAACCTGGATGTCACGCACGCACGCCGGCTCTGGCCACTCCTACACTGCTTCCACCTTTTTTGGGTCCATGCGGATTCCCCTCCCGCTGACAATGTGCCCGAGGAACTCCACCTCCTGCTTGGCGAATTCACACTTGCTGAGCTTGGAAAACAGCCGCTCCTTTCTCAGCACTTCCATCACCGTCCGCAGGTGCTCTTGGTGCTCCTCCATCGTTCGCGAGTAGACAAGGATGTCGTCGAGGAAGACGACCACGAACTGGTCCAAGTAGGGGTGGAATGCCCGGTTCATCAACGCCATGAACGTAGCAGGAGCATTCGTTAGCCCAAAAAACTCACGAGATACTCAAAGTGTCCATAGCGCGTCCGAAACGCGGTTTTTTCCACATCCTCCTCCGCAATGCGGATTTGGTGGTACCCCGACCTCAGGTCCAGTTTGCTAAAGACGCGTGCGCCTCGTAGCTGGTCGAACAACTCCTCGGCCCGCGGCAACGGGTAGCGGTTCTTCACCGTGATGTTGTTGAGCGCCCGGTAGTCCACGCACATCCGCAGCTCCCCTGATTTCTTCTTGACGAACAGCACCGGTGCCGCGTACGGAGACACCGACGGTAGAATGAAGCCCTGGTCCACCAATTCCCCCAACTGCTTCTTGAGCTCCGCAAGCTCCGCGTCGCTCATGCGGTTGTAAGACCGCACCGTTGGCGAAGAACCTGGCACCACCTTGATCTTGTGGTCGATGTCGCGCCGCGGTGGCAGCCCCTTTGGCAATTCCTCCGGAAAAATATCCCCAAACTCCTTGAGCACCTCCCCAACACCGGGAGGCAACTCTGGAGCCCCCGCGCCTTCCACCGGCTGCCCCTTCGTTGCTTCAACCGCTGCAATCTGCTGCTCTGCTGCTTGTTGTGGACGCATCCATGCCAAGTAAACCTGGCCACCCTTGCGCTCGCACCGCTTCAGCTTCTGCAAGTTGATGACGCGCAGCTGCTTCCCCGCTTCCGCCACTTCCGACTCCTTCCCCTCACCCCGCCACAAAGGCAGAGTGATATCTTTCCCGCTCGCATTCACGACCACCCGGTTGCACCTCCAATCCACCTCCGGATTCCAGGCGTGCAACCAATCCCGGCCGATCAAACAATCGTAGTCATCCATAGGGAAAGTGTGGAACTCCATGTTACAACCCAACTCACCCATATGGACCTTGTGCTTGACGAGAGGCCTGCCGCACTCCACCACTCCGGACACCTGCCGCGCCTTGGCCGACGTCCCCGGCTGCCGTGCGAGCTCCAACCTCGTCGCCAACCTGTCATTGAAGAAGCTATGACTTGCACCGCCGTCTAGCAGCCCGCGTAGCTTCCTCCGACCCTTGAAATTCCCCTCCGGAATCTCAAGAACCAGCTCCAAGATGATCCCTGGAAACTGTCGGGTCTCACCTTCATTCCGCAACAGCACTTGAGGCAGCTCCTTAATTGGCAAAAGCCTTTCAGGGCTGGTGCTGTCTTTTGCGGACGAAAGACTTGCAGCAGTAGGTCGTCCCCTCCTCACTGCTGCTGCCCGTTTCCCTGCTGTGCCTTGTGCTTGGGGCAATCCCGCTTGCGGTAACCCTCCTCACCACAAGCCCAGCACTTGCCTCTCGGTCCTTGCTGTCCGCCCGCGCCCCGCTGTCCGGCTTGGATTGCATCCACCTCCATGGGCACAGCCTGACCCGGCTGCTCCACCCGTGGTTGTGTTGCATAGCTGGTCCGGCGCACATTGTAGCTTACCGCATCGATGCGCTCCGCCTCCGAGACCAACTCCGCAAAGGTCCGCAACCCGAGCACCGCGAGTTCGCGTTGGACGTGCGGCTTCAGGCCGTCGTGGTAGCGATCGTACGCCTCCGCGTCCGAGAGGTCGTCAATCTGTGCCGCCAAGGCCATGAAGCGTGTAGTGTAGTCCTGGACTGATCCGCCTTGCTTGACGTGCTTGATCTTGTCACGTGCGACCCGGCTGCCGTTGAGGAGGTTGAAACGCGCCTGGAGCATCGTCTCGAACTGCTCCCACGTCTCTGGCTTCTCCGTCAACGCCCGTGCCCCGAGCTGCACTTCCCGTCCCAGCGGTAGACTCAACAGTGGCTGAAGCCGTGTCCCGGCCCCCAGCCCGTCCGGCAACCCAGCGGCGTTCCGCCGGCACAACGCCGACCACCACTGCAGCGCCATTCCCCGGAGTAGCATAGGTGTATACTCCAGTCTTGTGGCATCTTCTCCCACGGGAACGCCCAACGCCGTGAAGTACTGGTTCACCGTGAAGAGCCACTTGCGTGCACTGCCCTTGCCGGTGTAGAACTCCGGCTCCTTCGGCTTGGGCCGCCGAAAGGCATGTGCGGATGCCAATGCAACACCCCCCAACGCACTTCTCCCTTGGCCGACGTACCTCGCCTCAACCTCCGCGCGTAGCTGCTGGTTCTCTTGACGCAACTCGTCAAGAGCACGCCGGATCTCCTCCATGAGGAAAGCCTGGTCAAATGACGCTGCCGCCATGGTTCCGGTTGTGACGAAAAAATTCTGGCCAAACGCAGTTGTGGCAGATCTGCTGCCTCCCTTGGGTCCGCGCAAAGCCGAGCAAACGTCCACGTGGCTCTGATACCAAATGTGAACCGAGGGGCGCCCAGCGTGACAGTCACACGCCGAGCCCTTGGGATAAACCTCCCACCCTCGACCCCTTGGTGTGTGGGCCAACCCTTGAGATGTCGCACGACCCTCTCCTAGAAGCAAGGCCGCTGCTAGTGACCAAGGTTCCCGCCGTGCAACTCTCCCGGCGGCGTTTGCACCAAGGTGCGCTGCGGAAGACTTGTAGGACCGAATGGACGTGTGTAAGGCGATGCTTGGAACACAAGGAGAGTTGGGAAAGGAATGAATCCTTAGACTTGATAGATCAGTGCAAGGCAATGTACAGAGTCTCTGGGTAAGGTTGGCATGCCTAGATCAATCCCTAGGTTTAATCATGTACCAGCCCCTATGGGGCAGCCGAAAACTACTCAGCACTCTGAAGCCCTCTATCAAGGCGCATTCATTCAAATAACACATGCATCATTTAGTACGCGCCACGAGCTTTCCAACGCACCAAAGAAGGCCTCAATCCGTAAAGAAACGGCTAAGTTATGGCCGTTTGAGTGCTCCATGCGTGACGGTCGCTGGCAGCACCGCCAGCGGAGGTCACGGCCGTCCGAAGCACCCTTGCTTGCGAATGCAGCTCCAGCCGCCATCCCGAAGCGCCCATGGACCCCAATGAACCTTGCCTCATTGGCTAAACGTCCATCCAGGGGTGCTTTGGCTGCAGTGGGCGAGAAAGTCGCTCTGCCGTGCTCGGGGTCGAACCTGTACGTCTCCTGTTTTCTGAAGGTGCGTCTCCCACCTTTGCACGGCCGTATCTTTCTCGTCCCTGCACCAAATGACCCGGTTTTTGGGTCGATTTTGTACGGTTTTTCATGTAGAATACAATGAGAGCATCAAAGCATGCATCTGACCTCAGCATGATGACGTAATCACCGCCTCGACCGGCGGCTCCCATAACAATTATGCAACAAGGGCGCAAGTTGGGTGTAAGTAGGACGTAACTAGGGCGCAACTAGGGTGCAAGTAGGACGTAAGTAGGGCGTAGTTGGTGCCAACTAAGGTGCAACTAGGGCACATTAGGGCATAACCAGGGCGCAGCTAGGGCGCAAGTAGGGCGCAACTTGCATACAAGTAGGCGGCAAGTAGGGCGCAAGTAGGGCGCTAGTGGGTGGAAAGTAGGGCGCAACTAGGGCGCATGTAGGGCACAACTAGGGCGCAAGTAGGACACAAGAAGAGCGCAACTAGGACACAACAGGGGGGCAACTAGGGTACAACTAGGTTGCAAGTAGGGCACAAGAAGGGCGCAAGCAGGGCACAACTAGGTCGTAACTAGGGTGCAAGAAAGGCGCAAGTAAGGCGCAAGTAAGGCGCAATAAAAGCGCAACTAGACTGCACCTAGATCGCAACTAGGATGCAAGTAGGGTGCAAGTAGGGTGCAACTAGGGTGAAACTAGGGCACAACTAGGCCGCAATGAGGGCGTAGCTAGTGCCCAACTGAGGCACAACTAGGGCACAAGTCGGGCGTTCCTAGGGTGCAAGTAGGACACAACTAGAATGCAAGTAGGATGCAAGTAGGATGCGACTATAGTACAACTAAGAGACAATTGAGGCGTAGCTAGGGCACAACTAGGGCAAGTAGGGTGCAAGTAGGGCTCAACGACATAACATGTAGGGTGCAAGAAGGGTGCAAGTAGGGCCCTAGTAGGGTGTAATTAGGGCGAAACTAGGGCACAAGTAGGGCGCAAGTAGGCCACAAGTAGGCCGCAACTAGGTCACAACTACGGCGCAACCAGGGCGTAGCTAGTTCCCAACTGAGGTGCAACTAGGGCGCAACGGGGGCGCAACGGGGGTGCAACTAGGGTACAACTAGGGCACAACTAGGGCACACATAGGGCACACCTAAGGCGGAAGTAGGGTGCAACTAGGGTGGAAGGAGGACAAAAGTAGGGCACAACTAGGGTGGAACTAGGGCGTAACTAGGGCGTTGCTAGTGCCCAACTGAGTGAGAACTAGGGTGCAACCAAGGCACAAGTAGGACGTCACTAGCGTACAAATAGGGCACAACTAGGGCACAAGTGGGGTGCAAGTAGGGCGCACCTAGGGCGCAACTAGGACACAACTAGGGTGGAAGTAGGCTGCATCTAGGGTGCAAATAGGGCTTAACTAGGGTACAACAAGGGCACAACTAGGATGCAAGTAGGGCATAAGTAGGACACAAGTAGGTCGTAACTAGGGTGCAACTAGGCCGGTAGCTATTGCTGAAATGAGGCGTACGTAGGGTGCCAATAGGGCACAAGAAGGATGCAACTAGGGCGTAAGTAGTGCGCAATTAGGGCGCACTTGGGGCGCAAGTCGGGTGCAATTAGGGCGCAAGAGGGCGTAAGTAGGGTGCAACTAGGGCGCAACTAGGGCGTAGCTAATGCCCTACTGAGGCGCAAATAGGACATAACTAAGGCGGATAGGGCACAACTAGGGCGCAACTAGGGCGCAACCAGGACGTAGCTAGTGTCCAATTGAGGCGCAACTAGGCCACAACAAGGGTGCAAGTAGGACGCAACTAGGCCACAACTAGGGCACATCTAGGGCACAATTAGAGCGCAATAAGGGCTCAAGTAGGACGCAAGTAGGGCGCAAGTAGGGTACAACTAGGGCGCATCTAAGGCGCAACAAGGGTGCAACTAGGGCTCAAGGAGGGCACAAGTAGGGTGCAACTAGGGTGGAACTAGGGCGCAACAAGGGTGCAACTAGGGCCTATCTAGGGTGCAAGTAGGGTGCAAGTAGGGCATAACTAGGGCGTGAGTAGGGGACAACTAGGGTGCAACTAGGGCGTAACTAGGTCACAACTAGGTCAAAACTAGGGTGCAAGTATGGTGCAAGTAAGGCGTAACTAGGGCGCAACTAGGGCGCAACTAGGGTGCAAGAAGGGCGCAAGTAGGGCCCTAATAGGGCGCAACTAGGGCGTAGCTAGTTTCCATCTGAGGCACAACCATGGCACAACTATGGCACAACTAGGACCCAACTAGGGCGCAAGTATGGCGCATGTAGGGCACAAGTAGGGCACAACTAGGAAGCAAGGAGGGCACAACTAGGGCGTGGAAACAAGGGCGCAACAAGGGCACAAGCAGTGCACAAGTAGGGCACAACTAGGCCGCAACTAGGCCGCAACTAGGCGTAGCTAGTGCCCAGATAAGGTGCAACTAGGGCGCAACCCTTGTGCAACTATTGTGCAACAAGGGCACAAGTAGGGTGTAAGTAGAGCGAAACTAAGGGCGCAACTAGGGTGCAAGTAGGGCGTATTCAGGGCGTAGATGGTACCCAACTGGGGCGCAACTAGGGCACACCAGGGGGCAACCAGGGCGCACCTAGGGCGCAAGTAGGGCGCAGCTGGTGCGCAAGTAGGCGGCAAGTAGGGCGCAAGTAGGGCACTAGTGGGTGAAAAGTAGGGCGCAACTAGGGCACAAGTAGGCCACAACTAGGGCGCAAGTAAGTCATAACTATGGTGCAATTAGGGCGCAATAGGGTCCAACTAGGACGAAAATAGGGAGTAACTAGGGCGCAACTAGGGCGCAACTTGGGCGCAACTAGGTCGTAGGTAGTGCCCAACTGAGGCGCAACTAGGGCGCATCTAGGGTGCAACTAGGGTATAGCTAGTGTCCAACTGAGGCGCAACTAGGGGAAAACTAGGTCGTAACAAGGACGCAACTAGGGCGCAACTAGGGCACAACTAGGGCGCAACTAGGGTGTATCTTGTACCCAACCGATGTGCAACTAGAGCGCAACTAGGGTGCAAGTCGCGCGTAACTAGGATACAAGTAGAACGCAACTGGGCGCAACTAGGGCCCAAGCAAGGTACAAATAGGGTACAACTAGGGCGCAAATAGGGTACAATAGGGTACAGATAGGGTACAACTAGTGCGAGAGTACATTGCATTTTGGGTGCAAGTAGGGCCTAAGTAGGACGCACCTAAGGCGCAACTAGGGTGCAAGTAGGACGCAAGTTGGGCCCAACAAAGGCACACCTAGGACGCATTTAGGGTGCAACTAGGGCGCAACTAGGGCGCACCTAGGGTGCAAGTAGGCCGTAGCTAGTGTCCAACTCAGGCACAACTAGGACGCAGCTAGGGTGCAAGTAGGGCGCAACTAGGGCGCAACTAGGGCGCCAGTAGGGCGCAAGTAGGACTCAACAAGGGCGCAACTAGGGCATGACTAAGGTGTATATAGGGCTCAGCTATGGTGCAGCTAGGGCATAACTTGGGTACAAGGAGGGCACAAGCATGGCACAAGTAGGGCTCAACTAAGGCGCAATCAGGGTGCAAGTAGGGCGCAAGTAGGGCAAACTTAGGGCACAACTAGGGCGTAACTAGGGCACAACTATGGCGCCAGTATGGCGCAAGTAGGGCACAACTAGGGCGCAAATAGGGCGCAACTAGAGCGCAACTAGGGCGCAACTAGGGTGTAGCGAGTGCCCTATTGAGGTGCTTCTAGGGCGCAACTAGGGCACAAGTTGGGCGCAACTAGGGCGCAAGGAAAGCCCAGATTGGGCGCAACTAGGGCACAAGTAGGGTACAACTAGGGCGTAACTATGGCGCAACTAAAGCGTAACTAGGGCGTTGTTGTGATGTTGTCAGTCATACACAGTTGTACAGTTGGTTGTGACCACTCGGCCGTGTCCATGCTCGTGCAGATCCTTGAGGCGGACCCAGCTGGAGACACAGTTCCTTGAGGTGATGCTCCACCCGCTGGAGGCAGCCTGGCAGCCTACCCAGTGTACCAGAGGGCTCCACAGCCCACGGACTACGTTTGGAGGTCTTCAGGATTTTCTCGGTGGACAGCCCTGCCAGGCTGATTTACATGTTTGTTTTCTTACACTCTCCGGCTGTTCCCGGACGTAGGCGTGTGACCAGTCGTTGTGTCTGTCTTTTCGTTGTGCATCCGTAGGATCAGACGGCGCTCCGTTTGGACGCTTGTGCACAGAATTATGGCCAAAACAGTGGTTTTGGGCCGGTTCAGGTTTGACAGGCACCGCTGTGTGCGCCACCCGCCGTGAGCCACGGCGGCTATTTATGCTGTGGACCTGTCATTTGTTATTTCTCTCTGCATTTACTTCAGTTGAAGCTTGAGATACAAGTGCGCGTGTCTCTCCCTACCCTTGCTGTACCTTGCATGACCTGTGTGTCAACCAGCCAGACCCGTGCTGTCAGGCTAGCAAGCAGAAAGGCTAGGAAGCTTCCTGGAATCTTCTCATGGTATCAGAGCAGGCGAGCCAGTGCTCGTCATGCTGCGCTGCAGAGACGCAGCAGCTGCAGCAGCAGTGAGCAGCAGCAGTGGCAGCAGCCCACAGCAGCAGCAGCAGGTCCTGGTTGGACCCATCACCACCCTGAGACGCTTGAAGCGACAAGAGCACGCAGCGACGCATATGCCATCATCCTGATGCGTCAGAAACCGTAACGGCAGGTTCGTGCTGCAGCTGCAGCTGCAGCGTGACACAACGGCTTGAGGCCGTTGGAGCCCTTACGCGCAGCAGCAGCCGGTCCGAGGCCGCCCATGTGGCGACTTGGAGCCGCAAACCGGGCGAGCAACAGCACCATCAGCGAGCAACAGCAGCAGCGGCGGCCGTGGCCACTCAGGCACCAGAGGCACCAGTACCTTTTGTAGGTGCTGACTCCAGCCGTGCAGCTTCCTGGAAGCCGCACGGACGTGGAGGAGCCGCAGACGCAAATCGCGTCAGCCGCCATCCTCTCTTCACCCGCCTGTGCCGGACTCAAATAGCCACCAAAAGTTGCGCGATATGGCTCGTTGGAAAGCTTAGATCTCAAGCTTTCCATCGCGCTCTTTCTTGTCTCATTTGGAGCTGTGTAGCCTCCAGCATTCACCGTTTCGCATCACTGATTTGATTTTTTTCATTTTTTTGGCCTGAGCACAAAATCAGATCGTTCTGGCCTTTTTCCCCACTCTTTGAAGACGAAAACTTCACCATTGTCTTCAGCATCCTCAGACGCCTCTGTGGTCCAAATTTCGCTTCATTTGGACAACCTTCAATTTTTAATGGTGAAATTTTAAATTTCAAAAATTTCAGCACTTCGCCGATTTTTTGGTCAGAAGGTCGACTTTTGCCACCGTCCTAAATCGGCGAGAAACGCTGACGGTTCTGCGTTCGGACGACTTTCGCACCGCCTCAGCATGGAGCCGAGCAGCTCCAAGGGCAAGGAGCTGGAGGACACCGTCACGAGCGGGGGCCGCAGCCCACGCTCAAAGGCGATTGACTTCCTGCTGGTGGAGCAGTCGTCACTCCACCAGCGCCAGGATGAGCAGTCAGCTACGCTGCGACAGATCCGCGATGCCTTGGTCTCTCTGTCTGGGACACCGGGACATCAGCCCAGGAGAGAGAGAGAGAG
>SZWC01008918.1:63299-73397 GCA_023375785.1 Penium margaritaceum | reverse complement strand
GGGGGGGCCTAGAACTTGGAGGGGTCTCCCATTGTTGTTCATTCTTCATTCCTAATCAGTCATTATCAGTTTTCAGCTGCTTTCTGGCGCTAACTCTGGCGCCCGCGTTTCTGAGTAACAAAACCCAGAGCTTCCAGACTTAGACTCTAGAGCAGCAGACTGAGGGGGCAGCTGACTTAAGCAACGAGCGTGGAAGCCCGCACGCTGCATCAACAACGCTGCTGCCCCAACCTGCTGCATAGTTTCCTTCTTGGTATCAGAGCCAGAGCGTAGCAGCAAGAGCAGAAGACTGGCGAACAGGTGCCAGACAACGCTGGCGGACCTCCCATACGTGCCAGTGCAGGGGAAATGCTACCGGATTTTTTCCGACAGCATTGACCCTCCTGGTGGCGGCGTCAGAATTTTTCCCACGGCAACTGGGCCAGGGGAAATGCTGTCGAAATTTTTTTGGCAGCACTGACCCCCACGCGTGACGCGAGGAGGTGAGCGACAGGCGGCGTCTGACGTCTGTGGGCGACGACGCACGCGGCAACGTCACCCAGGTGCAGTGACTGGCACCACCAGTAGCAGTAGGCAGAAGCAGCAGCTCGCAGCAGCCCGCAGCAGCAGCAGCTCGCAGCAGCAGCAGCAACAGCTCGCAGCAGCAGCAGCAGCAGCCCACAGCAGCAGCAGCTCGCAGCAACAGCAGCAGCAGCGTGCAGCAGCAGCAACGGCGTGCAGCAGCAACAGCAGCCCGCAGCAGTAGCCGGCTGCAGCAGCTCGTAGCAGCAGCAAGCAGCAGCCGCATCACGCAGCAGCTGCAGCAGCCTGCAGCAGCAGCAGCGGGCTGCAACAGCTACTGTAGCGAGTTGCAGCAGCCGACAGCTGCAGCAGCAGCAGCAATAGTAGTAGCAGCAGCAGCAACAGCAGCAGCAGCAGCGAACAGCAGCTGCCAGCCGCGGCTGCTGCTGCCCGCTGCTCGCAACGAGCGAGCAGCAAGCAGCAGCTCGCTGCTGCCAGCGAGTAGCAGCTCGCTGCTGCTGGGCGAGCAGCAGCCCGCTGCTCGCAGCAGACAGCGGGCTGTTGCCCGTTATTGACAGGAAAAAAAAACAAAAAAAGAGACAGCGAGAAAAATCCCCCACCCCCGCAGCTCGCTGCAGCAGCGTGCAGCTGTAGCGAGCAGCTGCTGCAACACGCCGCAGCTGCAGCAGCACTCAGCTGCAGTAGCGAGCTGTAGCAGCTCGCTACTGCAGCAGCAGCAGTCACAGCAACTTCTGCAGCTCGCAGCACGAGCAGCAGCAGCTGCACCACCCGCAGCAGTAGCAACAGCAGCAGCAACAACTGCAGCAACAGCTGCAGCAGCAGCAGCAACAGCAGCAGCAGCAGCAGCAAACAGCTGCAGCAGCAGCACTAGCAGCAGCAGCAGTAGCAGTAGCAGCAGCAGCAGCAACAGCAGCAGCAGCTGCTGCAGCGGCATCTGTAGCAGCATCAGCACCAACAAAAGCAGCGGCGGCCCTAACATTTGCCGCTGCTGACGTGAGCACCCCTCTGCTAACGTCACTACTGATGTCATCAACAGAGAAAGGAAAAAAAAAGGGGACCAGGGGAGAAAATAGTGGCACTACACACGCGCAGTTCCCTCTGCTGACGTCAGCCATCCTTGGCTGACGTCACTGTTGACATCAGTAGCACACAAAACACACAAAAAAAACAAAAAGGGGACGAGAGGTACCTTTAACCACCATGACCAACAGCCCCTCTGACGCGGGGTCCTCCTCTGTTGGGGGAGGGACCCCTAGCCCCCCTTTTGTGCAGCAGCTGTAGCAGCTGCAACAGTAGCAGCATCAGCAGCAGCAGCAATAGCAGCAGCAGCAGCAGCAGCAACAGCAGCAGCAGCAGCAGTTGCCCTCTGGCATCGGAAGTGGCATCCCTGACCCACTCGCCTCTCTTCAGCTGCAGCTCGCCGCCTTGATGCACAGGCAGCAGCAGCAGCAGCAGCAGCAGTAGCAGCTGCAGCAACATATGTCCTCTGGCGTTGGCGGCGGCATCCCTGACCCCCTCGCCACTCTTCAGCTACAGCTCACCGCCTTGACGCAACAGCTTGCGGCGCTGCAACCATCAGCTTCCCACACTGCTACCGGTGCGCTGCCATCCTTTATCCCTCCAGGGCATGCTAGCCCAGCTGTGTCCGCTGCCACGCACTACCTAGCGCAGCAGCAGACTCAGCGCCAGCGGCAGACGGTGACCTCCGTCCTTGGCCCCACTCTGGGCGCCGGCCGCAGGCAGAAGGACTTTGAGACACTGCCGCCGCCGCTTAAGGCTGGCGAGCAGTTCTGGAGCTGGGAGCTCAGCTTCCGGATCTGGGCGCAAGGGGAGGGCCTATGGGTGTACTACACCCATCCCTATGACTCCACCCAGGCCGACCAGCTGTATGACGCTGGTCGCGCCGTCCGTGCCCTCGTCCCAGTCGCCCCTCCGGCTTCCCGCCTGGCACTGGAGCCTTACCTCGGTGACTTCACCACTGGCGCCACACCGGACCCTACATCCGCATGGCACATCCTCACTCGGCCTCATTGCCTGTCCAGCGACGCTGAGATCAGCCGTCTGCTCCGGGAGTTCAACTCCCTACGCATGGGGGAGACCGAGACGGTCACTGCCTACTGGCAGCGGGCGGAGGACATCCTGCGTCGTCTTGGCACATCTGCTCCACCCCCTCTTTCCGCGCTCCTCACCATCAAGCGCGGCGCCACCAGCGTGTACGCGGACGTCTTTGTCCACTACCCCCAGGACGTCCTCTCCACCATGGCGACCCAGGGCACCCTCATGCCCTGGGCATACGAGCTCTTCCTCCGCATTGAGGAAGCTCGCCAGGAGTCCGAACTCCATCGCACGAAGGCTCTCGCCTCCGTGGCCATCGCCTCCCCCGCCACAGCTACATCCGCCAGCTCCTCCGCCAGCTCCTCCGCCAGCGCTTCGCCGACGGGGAAGAAGAAGCGTCGGAGCAAGAAGGGCAAGAATCAGCAGCAGCAGCAGCAGCAGCCGTCGACCGGGTCGAGCAGTGGTGGCTCTGCCTGCCACAACTGTGGCCAGCCTGGGCACGGGTGGTACACGTGCCCGCTGCCGACGGACGAGGCGCGCGTCATCGCCACCATGCGTCGCCAGCGGGAGCGCCGTCTCGCCTCTGCCTCCGTCGGTGTCGCCAGCTCTGACGCCTCGACCTCGTCCAGCGGCTCCACCACCCCGGTCGCCTCGCCAGTCCCGCAGACACCGACTCCGCAGCCGTCGGTGCCCCCGCTCCCTTCGGCGATTCTGTCCTCCTCCTACCCGGGCTCCGGCGCCGTCACTCCGCACTCCATCTACGCTCCCGGGCCCTCCTCCCGTGAGCGTCAGCTGGAGCAGTTTATCGCGCTCTAGCTCGGCCTGCCTCGCCCTCCTCCCCAGGGAAGTGCGAGTTGCGTCACCTCCTGCTCTCCTCCCCAGCCCTGCATGACTGAGACTGAGTTGCGGTCGTGTCCCGTTTCCTCGTCTGTCTCGTCATCGCCCGTGGCCTCCTCTGCCTCTCTTCTTGATGATGTTGCCTGGCTTGACGATTGGCAGTCCCGTTTCACGCCTCCGTCCACCGCGTCCGCGTCCCTCGCCTGCTGCCATGTGACCGTTAGCGATCTAGCGACCCCGGTCCAGGACCCTGTTGAGACCTGGATCATCGACTCCATGGCCACGCATCACATGACGGCCTCTCGTGAGGCCTTCAGTATGCTCGGTCCTATCGGCGATGTCTCCGGTGTCCGAACGGGCTCCGGACAGGTGTTGCCTGTCCGTGGTGTTGGCGTCGTTCGTTTTCGTGGTCCTGCCGGTGACGTCTTTCTGACCGATGTCCTCTTCGTCCCTGGTCTCGAGCTCAGCCTCTTGTCCGTGACTGCACTTGACCGCATGAGCATGGATGTTGTGCACTCGCGTGGTGTTGGCACGGTGTCGTTGCGTCCGTCTGGTCTTGTCGTCTTGCACGCCACCGCCCGTGGCAACCTGTGGCATGTTCCTCGTCTCTCCTGTTCTTCTCCCGTCTCCTCCTCGTCGGCCGCCACAGGCCATGTGCTCGTCACCAGTACGCTTTCTCCTCAGCACACCCGCCTCTTGCACCGCCGCCTCTGCCACGTCCACTCTGCCGCTGTGGACAGCATGCTTCGCACCCAGCCTGCCTCGGGCCTAGACCAGGAGACTTTCCCTCTCCCGTGTCCCACTGAGTGCATTGACTGCGCTCAGGGGAAGATGCACCGGTCCATGTACCCCTTGTCTGCCTCCCGTGCATCTGCCCCTCTCGACCTTGTCCATTCGGATGTCATGGACCCTCTCCCCACCGAGTCGGTCAGCGAGCATGGTCGCTATGTCCTTACCCTCACGGACGACTACTCTCGCTATCGCTGGGTCTTCTGTCTAATGCAGAAGAGCGATGTCGCCCGGGCCATCAAAGACTGGCTTGTCCTCGCAGAGCGCGCGTGTGGCCGCTCCCTTTGCCGCTTTCGCTCCGATCGCGGTGGCGAGTACATGGGTGAGGCCACGACTTTCCTCACCTCCCGCGGGATCCACCACGAGACATCGGCGCCCTACACACCCGCCTAGAACGGTGTCTCCGAGCGGTGGAACCGGACCATGGCCAACGCCGTCCGGACCATGCGTGTCGAGTCCGGTCTCTCCGAGGGCTTCTACTTTGAAGCCATGGCCTACATAACCTGGGTCTGGAACCGGATTCCCCACGGTCCCCTTCCCCGTCAGTCCACGCCGTACCAGCATTGGTGCGGTCAGCGCGCTGACCTCCGCCCCGCTCGCGTCTGGGGTTGTGTCGCCATTGTCTGGTTCCCCTCCCCGCAGCAGGGCGGCAAGCTCGCCCCTCGCGGCCGTCCATGCACCTTCCTCGGTGTCTCTTGTCAGTCCAAGGCCTGGCGCTTCTGGGACCCCTCCCGGCACTGCATTGTCGAGTCCCGGGATGCCCTCTTCTTCGAGGACCTGTTTCCTCGCTACCTCATTTGCTCTGGCTCGTCTGTGTCTATCCCGTCGCGTGGGGGAGTGGTGAGTCCGTCCTCCGTCCTACCGCGTCCGGGTGACACATTCTTCGGTCCCTCTGAGCCGGCTGCCCCAGTCGTGTCCGCTGGTCCCTCCGGGCCAGCTGCCCCAGTCGCGTCTGTTGATCCCTCCGGGCCAGCTGCCTCAGTTGCGTCCGATGGTCCCTCCGGGCCAGCTTCCCCAGCCACGTCCGCTGGTCCCTCCGGGCCAGCTTCTCCAGGCGCGACCACTGGTCCCTCCGGGCCAGCTGTCCCAGCCGCGTCCGCTAGTCCCTCCGGGCCAGCTTCCCCAGCCGCGTCCGCTAGTCCCTCCGGGCCAGCTTCCCCAGTCGCGTCCGCTGGTCCCTCCGGGCCAGCTGTCCCAGCCGCGTCCGCTGGTCCCTCCGGGCCAGCTGTCCCAACCGCGTCCGCTGGCCCCTCCGGGCCAGCTGCCCCAGTCGCGTCCGCTGGTCCCTCCGGGCCAGCTGCCCCAGTCGCGTCTGCTGGTCCCTCTGAGCCGACATCTCCCGTCGTGTCCGCTGATCTCTCTGGGCCGACAGCCCTAGTCGCCTCCACTGGCCCATCAGACTCAGCGCCATCGCATGCCTTACCACGCTACACACGTGGCCCCGGCGGCAGCCTCCGACCCAGGCCGTCGGTGAGCGTGCAGACCGTCGCACCGCGCTCGGTAGCGCCTCGACCCCCCGTGGCTCCACGTGCCTCCTCCACTCCCACGGTCGTGAGTGGGGACCCTGGCACCAAGGCCCTCGGCCTGACCACATCGGCCACCATGCAGATCTGCACCCGGGCTCCGCATTGGGCTACGCCATGCTCCATCACGAGCATCGGCACGCTGTCGTGGCTGCCCTGGCGCGCATCCCACCTGGGGCGCGAGAGGCACATGCTCTCTCAGTCCGCTCCATAGCACACCCGGAGGACCCAGCCACCTTGCGCGAGGCACAAGCCTCTCCTGAGGCCTCACACTGGGATGCTGCATGCGCCGATGAGCTCGCCGCTATCCGACAGTACCACGTGTACGACCTCGTCGACCTTCCTCCAGGTCGGAAGGCCATCGGCGCCAAGTGGGTCTTTCGGCGCAAGTGGAAACCCGACGGGTCCTTGGACAAGTACAAGGCCCGCCTCACTGCAAAGGGGTTTGCCCAGGTCCCCGGGGTTGACTATGACCAGATCTTTGCCCCAGTTGGCCCGTTCTCCACCAGCCGGGCGCTCTTCGGCCTGGTCGCCCAGCACGGGTGGGAGCTGCATCAGATGGATGTGAGCAACGCTTTTCTCCATGGTTCACTGGAGGGTGAGGAGCTTTACATGGTGCAGCCACCAGGCTTCGACGATGGCACCGGGAGAGTGTGGAGACTGCGTAAGGCACTCTATGGCCTGAAGCAGTCGCCTCGGTACTGGAACCAGGAGATCAGCATCACGCTGCTTCGTGGTGGGCTCCAGCGCAGCACCGCGGACCCTGCACTGTTTGTCAGCCCGCGAGGCCAGACCTTCGCTGTTGTTCTGGTGTACGTCGACGACCTTCTCATTGCGTCGCCAGACACGACCGCCATCCAGCGCGTCAAGGACCTGCTGCACGCCACCTACCAGATGAAGGATCTCGGGTCTGCCCGAGTCTTCCTAGGCATGGAGCTCGAGCATGATCGCTCCCAGGGCATCCTCCATGTCCATCAGGCTGCTTATGTGCAGACTCTGTCCACTCGCTTCGTCGAGGACCTGCCACTCGTGCCGAGCGCATCCTCACCCATGTCGCCCGATGGCCAGGTGAAGCTGAAGAGTCCTGACCCAGCTGTTGTGGGGGAGCCAATTGACGTGACCACGTACCTGCGAGTCATCGGGTCACTGATGTTCTTGGCGACGACGACGCGTCCAGACATCGCATTCGCCGTCAACCTCCTGGCCCAGTTTTCTCAGGAGCCGCGTCACTTCCACCACGAGGCCGCGATCCGAGTACTGCGCTACGTCGTCTCGACTCCTCGGCGAGGTCTCATGTTCCGCCATCAACCGTCTATTGTCGCAGTGGGCTACACCGACAGCGACTGGGCCGGCAGTCCGGATGGTAAGAGTCGCACAGGCTGGATCTTTCTGATTGGCGGCACGGCTGTGTCCTGGCGCAGTGGCAAGCAGGGGTGCATTGCACGCAGCACTGCTGAGGCTGAGTACGTGGCTCTTGGATCGTGCGCGTGTGAGAGTGTGTGGTTGCGTCGTCTGTTGTCCGAGTTGCGTCAGTCCGTCCCATCCATCACGTTGCATTGTGACAATGAGAGTGCCATGGCCATCGCCGACAATGACGGCGTGCATTACACACGCACAAAGCACATCAACGTTGAGTATCACTATGTGCGTTCGTTGTTGCATGACGGCAGCATCAGCATCGTGTGGGTTGAGACAGCACGGCAGTTGGCTGACTTCCTAACCAAGGCACTGAAGCGCGACTCGTTCAAGAAGGCTGTGAGTTCGGTCGGCGTACGTCCTTGAGTGGCTCTCTCTTTATCTCTGCCTGCGTCTCTGCATGCCCTGGGGGAGTCTGGATGTTGACCGTGTCCCTGTCCGCCCATGTGCACTACGCCTGTGAGTCATGGGGGAGTGTTGTTTCTTTTGCATCTCTCATTGTGCTCTGTTGTGTCCTCCCGGCTTGTGTACATCGGCGTGCAGATGACTGACGGCGAGACTCGACGCTGATGGAGTGTCGTCCGGTGGAGCCGACACACGCTGAGGTCTTCTCGCAGTTCGCTGGAGCCTCCTCTCTCCGGCGACGCGCTCAGCTCCATCGGCAGGCCTCCTCGGCGGTCGTGCTGCCTGCGGTCATTGACACCGCAGTTGCTGCTTGCATACGTCCAGCACGTCCCATCGCGTCTGCATCGTCATGCACTGCCTAGGGTCCCAGTTGCATGTTGCATGGCCCTGTTTGGCAGCATAAACCATTGTGGGCACTATCTGGGTTTAGGTTGCCATAACTCCTCGCTACTATTTTTCTAGCAGATTCTGATCACACGGCTGCGTTCGTAGCGTCGGTATTATGGTATGGTCCAGTTTTCAGGCAAAACGGACGACGCCCGGGTTTTGGGCTGTCGGCTGCCTGGCATGCCTCACCGAGAAAACCTGCCAGCCTGAACTGAGCTGTTTTCTGATTGGCTGATGAACTGAGTAACAAGCTCTACATAGCTGGGGCGGGCCTAGAACTTGGAGGGGTCTCCCATTGTTGTTCATTCTTCATTCCTAATCAGTCATTATCAGTTTTCAGCTGCTTTCTGGCGCTAACTCTGGCGCGCGCGTTTCTGAGGAGCAAAACCCAGAGCTTCCAGACTTGGACTCTAGAGCAGCAGACTGAGGGGGCAGCTGACTTAAGCAACGAGCGTGGAAGCCCGCACGCTGCATCAACAACGCTGCTGCCCCAACCTGCTGCATAGTTTCCTTCTGGCGTGTGACCAGTCGTTGTGTCTGTCTTTTCGTTGTGCATCCGTAGGATGAGACGGCGCTCCGTTTGGACGCTTGTGCGCAGAATTATGGCCAAAACAGTGGTTTTGGGCCGGTTCAGGTTTGACAGGCACCGCCGTGTGCGCCACCCGCCGTGAGCCACGGCGGCTATTTATGCTGTGGACCTGTCATTTGTTATTTCTCTCTGCATTTACTTCAGTTGAAGCTTGAGATTCAAGTGCGTGTGTCTCTCCCTACCCTTGCTGTACCTTGCATGACCTGTGTGTCAACCAGCCAGACCCGTGCTGTCAGGCTAGCAAGCAGAAAGGCTAGGAAGCTTCCTGGAATCTTCTCAGGCGTAGTTATTTCCCATCTGAGCCACAACTACGATGTAACTAGGGCTCAACTGTAGCATGACTAGGGAGCAACTAGGGCGCGACTAGGGCACAACTAGGGCGTAAGTATGGTGCAAGTAAGGCGCAAGTAAGGCGCAACTAGGGCACAACTAGCGCGTAAGTAGGGCGCAACTAAGGCGCAAGCAGGACGCATGTGTGGCACGGGTAGGGCGCAACTAGGTCTCAACTACGGAGCAACTAGGGTGCAAGTAGGGCACAAGTAGGGCGCAACTAGTGCAAAACCAAGACAAAACTATGGCGCAAGGAGTGTGCAAGTAGAGCACAACTAGGGCGCAAGTAGGGCGCAACTAGGTCGCAAATACGACGCACGTAGGGTACAAGTAGGGTGCAAATAGGGCACCTAGGGAGCACCTAGGGCACAACTAAGGGGCAAGTAGGACACAAGTAGGGCACAAATAGAGCGAAACTAGGGCAAAACTAGTGTGCAACTGTGGTCACCGCCATCTTGGCTTGTGCCGCGTTCGTCCTTAGTACTACTCACTTTGTCATAGCCACATTGACAACACAGCCAGCTCTTGTGTCCCCTCTATAACAGCTTCATCTGTTGTATCATCTAGAGCCTCAACTGTTAAGACAGTTCACACTTCCATAGCCGTGTAATTCTCATGCAGCAACATCAGTTGTGACAACAACTGCCGCCCCTCCCCCTTGCTTCCGTTTCCTCTCTCTCCGCTCTCGGACCATGCTCTACAAACTCTCACAATGACCACACTCTGCGACAACATCCATAGCAGCCTCCCAGTGGCTCACTTGTAAACTCTCCTTGATCTTTGTGCACCGTGTCCCAGGCATAGGCAGATTCTGCTGCTGTCACTACTCCCCCACTTTGAGCATGTTTTTTTCTTTGTACGTGCCTGCATGCCCTAATGTTTACGCCCTCAGAACCCGATTTTGCAAAAGCTAGGTGTGAAGTCCTTTCGCTACTTGAGGGAGAGCAAATGATGTCACACTGTCTATTATTTTCAATCCAAGTCCATAGCCGCTGAAGAGTCCATCCCTGCTCCACGCCCAGTCCTTCCAGGCAGAAGTGCCACGTCTCTCCCAAGCCCTTCATACAGCCCTGCATCAGCAGTTTGAAAGATGGCGTCGCTGGGATCGACAGGACCAGACTCCACCACTTGCTGCAGCTCATCCACCTGCATCGCATGAACAACCCGTCGGAAGGGCCATCAACAGCCACAGCCCCAGGAGAAGGCTGTGAGTGCGACACAGGGGGGGAGAGTCACTTGGGCCGT
>SZWC01008918.1:8817-35420 GCA_023375785.1 Penium margaritaceum | reverse complement strand
TGTTGGGGAATCTCTCATTAGATTTTTAGATGTGCTTTAGCTTGGTAACATGAAAGACCGGATGAATCACCATGCTCTTTGATAGGCAAATTCAAGCGATGATTTTTCAGTTAGAGATGAGTCCAGGGGCAAAGCCATGTGTGGTGATTAAGGATGTCGGCATGGGCGGATGTCATCGCAAATGTAGCCGTGAAACGTGTGGATTACAATTTAAGAACCTCTCATTGCTGATTGATAATAGCTAATTGATGATGGATAGGGAATATGGGCAAAATCACGCGAGTTAAGCTAGTAAGAGGGAGTAAAATGCAGCAAGGGGAAGGGAGGTGCAAGTGTGCTGGAAAACAATCTGTTGCCGGTGTGGACATAGGTCACTATGGAAGCGGGCACTAAAACTTTCAGCTCTTGAGTGCTAGGCGGCACATTTATGATTGTTGATAGTTGATTTCCGATTCATGATGGACTGGGCAAATGGGGAAAACAGCATGCACTGATAGGTGATGATTGCTGAATTGATGAGGAGTAGGCACATGGCCCAAACCATATAAGCTGATATATGATAATGGCAATGATTGATGATGAAGATGATGGTGCTGAATTTCTTGTTATGTTGATGAAGCAGGTGAATCTGATGAATGAGATGTGGGTGTTTCGGATGATGGTGGAGAAGAAGTGTCCCGAGGAGGAAAGGGGATGCAAGAAGATGACACGGCGAGATTGTACATAGCAAAGAGATGATGCAAATGACGAAGAGAGAGCAGGTTGGACCTGATGCAGTGACTGGAGAAGGAGGCCATGTGGAGTTCACTTGCATATGCAGACATGGTGGCGGAGGGGTGACCTTTGTATGAGGCCACGAGGACGAGAGGATGTTGTAGAGAGGATGTAGTTAGCTAGTGACTATGGATAGACAACAACAACACAGAGCTGGATGAGATGCAATAAGAAGCTTTAAATGAATTTGAAGCAAAAGGCGGCTTGACTGCTGCTTTGGGCTTTCGATGATCGATGATGACAGATGCAACCACATATGTTTTGTCTTGGACAATCAGCTCAGTTGTGGTGGAAATTGTCATTACGGCGTGAGGAGCAATGCAAGAGGGTGCCGATTTCATCAGTTGCGGCTGAAGGAGAGGGGCAAGCAGGTAAGCTGGCAAGAAGACAGGAATTTGCCTACCACCACGTGCACTTGACTGGGCCCATGGAGGATCATCAAGCACCAATTGATGTCGTAGGTGTGGAGGCAAAGAGAGATACAAAAGAGCTGTTATAGGTAGCAAAGGTTGTGGTAGTGAGGGCCAAAGGAGGCATTAATCGTAGGACATAGTGATGGAGGCCAAAGCACAACAACTTGGTCAGATGGCACCAAGCGATGTTGCCTTGAGTTTTGATACCGTGCAAAAAACATTACATGATGAAAAGAAGCAAGGGCAGAAGAAGGCAAGAGCAGTGGACTAGAAAGGAGCAGCAAAGAAATAGAATAAAAAAAATAGAGGCATGTGTAAGGCATTGGTCACAATCTGAGAACGACGTGGTGTAGGTGCAAGTGTTGATTTTGTGATGGTCAAGGGCACGCCGACAGAATGCAAAAGGTAGACACAGTCTCCTTGCACACTTGAGCAGATGAGTGGGGTGATAGAGGGAGTTGGCTGCGAGAGACTGGTTGGGAAGGAGGAGCAACCAAAGACTGGAAGAATGAGGACATGGTGACGTGGGCCGCCAAACAAAAGGCCAAAACGAAGGATATAACTGTTTGGGTTAAATTCAAAGACAAAAAACATCCTCCATGTACACACAAGAAAGGTACAAAGCAAACACCAACGCTTCTTTCCGCTAGCCGGAAAGACTATGAGTTTATGGTCATGAGCGGCCAACCTCTGAGGAGGTGCTTTGGCTCGACTATGAGTTTATGGTCATGAGCGGCCAACCTCTGCGGAGGTGCTTTGGTTCAGACTTCAAACTTGTTACTAAGAGCTTGAATAACTTGAGGGGGATTACTTGGAGATACTGTGCCCAAGTTATATTTCTGACAATGTGTTCCCTCTTAGTCGGTCATTCTGCATAAAAGCCACACCGTGCCACTAAATTTTGAAAAGCATTCAACTTTATTGGCCACACCTAGAATGCTTACACTTTGATTCCCCCCTCTGATCATTTCTGTGTCTTCTTGTGACTTGTCAATGTTCACCACTCATGATGCAATGTTGTAGTCATGGTCAGTGACCTATGCCCACTTTGGCCGGTCAATGTGCACAATAGCCAAAACACGCCACAAAATTTTGAAGGTTCTTTTACTTGCTAGCACATGCCTATTATGATCACACTTTCATTGTACCCTCTCACTCTTTCTGACTCGTTGTTGATCACACCTAGCAAAATGATGTTGTCATGAGCTATGGTTATTCATCCCCTTTTAATGCACTATTATACCTGTATCGTAGTCAAAACAGCCAATGCATAATTCAAGGAACATATGTAGGCTTCCTAAGAAAAACTACACTGCATGAAAATTCCTTTTGAACCACACAAATTCAATTCAGAAACATGGAGTGAACGTTTTGACTTCCACTATATTCCTAGTGTCAAAAGAAGTGAACATCTTGATGTAAGCTTCTGGGAAGTATAGTTCCCAGAAGCTTACATCAAGATGTTCACTTCTTTTGACACTAGGAATATAGTGGAAGTCAAAATGTTCACTCCATGTTTCTGAATTGAATTTGTGTGGTTCAAAAGGAATTTTCATGCGATGTAGTTTTTCTTAGGAAGCCTACATATGTTCCTTGAATTATGCATTGGCTGTTTTGTCTATCGTATTCCTCTTACATAAAGTGTGTGTTCTGAAATGCCTTGTTTCCTTTGATAAACCTCCATATGATGAATGAGGGAAAATTCTAGATAGGGTTAGGGTCACCATTTGCTTGAAGATGCCCCCCTCCCCCTCCCCCTCCTCCCCCCCCCCCTGCAAACCCTCCTAGTGTATTGGGGAAGTGTATTGGGGAGTGTATTGGGAGGACAAGGTTTTTTCAGACTTTTGTAACGGCAGGTCCGCACCTCCCTCCGAAAAGAGTAGTTTTAACAAGAAGGCTCCCTCAACTACACTCTCCAATACATCACCCCAATGCGCCTGTAACTATTGGGGGGGGGGGGGTGGGGATTTGGATACAAGGACCCCCTCCCCTCCTCCCCCAATGTGGACGTGTGTCTTGCGGGAGCGTAGCTGGGAGTGTATCTGGTAGACAGAGTACATCCACATTAAGTACTCGTAAACTGTTGTTTTCAAGCATCCGACGTCTCTCTTTGTCTATGTAACAAGCTATAAAGCTGTACACAAGAAATTCAGTGTACTTGGACTCCATCACAATGGGATGGGATCCCAAGTGGACCACCCCCCATGCAAAACCCCTTAGTGTATTGAGGAAGTGTATTGGGGAGTGTATTGGGGCAAAGAAGTTTTTTTGGACTTGTGTAATGGTAAGTTCACGCATCCCTCCGTTTTCACTAGTTCAAAAACGAAGGCTCTCCAAGCTACACTGTCCAATACACCATCCCACTACACTTTCAACTACTAGGAAGGGGGGATCTGGATACAAGGACCCTCTCCCCCCCCCCCCTCACCCTCTGAAGTGGACGAATGTATTGCGGGAGTGTAGCTGGGAGTGTATCTAATAGATAGAAAAGAAACCAGACTTGTGTACATCTATATTACATACTTGTAAACCATTGGTTTCAAGCATCCAACGTCTCTCTATTTGCCTACATAACCAACTATAAGGTTGTACACAAAGAGTTGTGTTATTCCACTCCACCACAATTCGATCCTAACTGGACCCCCCTTCCCCCCTGCAAACCACCTAGTGTATTGGGAAAGTGTATTGGGGAGTGTATTGGGGGGACAAGGTTTTATGGGACTGGTGCAACGACATGTCCTTACCTCCCTCTGAATAAACTAGTTCAAAAAAGAAGGCTCCCCCACCTACACTCTCTAATACACCACCCCAAGAAACTTTTTAACTGCTGGGGGTGGATCTAGATACAAGGACCTCCCCCTCCCAAAGTGGATGAGTGTATTGGGGGAGTGTAGTTGGGAGTGTATCTGGTAGACAGAAAAAAAAATTTTATTGTGTACATCTACATTAAGTACTCCAAAACCGTCAATTTCAAGCATCCAAATTCTCTCTCTTTGTCTACGTCACCAGCTGTAAGGCTGTACACAATCAGTACAATTGAACTTCGACTCCGCCACAATGAGTTCCCAGCTGGACCCCCCCTCCCCCGTGCAAAACCCCTAGTGTATTGGGGATGTGTATTGGGGAGTGTATTGGGGGGACGAGGTTCTTTTGGGACTGGTGTAACGGCAGGTTTCTACCTCCATCCGAATACACTAGTTAAAAAAAGAAGGCTCCTCCAGCTACACTCTCCAGTACACCACCCCAGTGCACTTTTAACTGCCAGAGGGGGGGGGGGATCTGGTCACAAGGACCCCCCCTCCCAAAGTGGACGAGTGTATTGCANAAATAGTTTAGTGTACTTCAACCCCACCACAATGGGATCCCAGCTGGACCTCCCCCCCCCCTTCCCTCGAAAACCCCCTAGTGTATTGGGGAAGTGTATTGAGGAGTGTAATGGGGGCAAGAGGTTTTCTTGGACTTGTGTAACGGCAGGTCTGCACCTCCCTCCGAATACAATAGTTTAAAAAAGAAGGCTCTCACAGCTACACTCTCCAATACACCAACCCAATACACTTCTACCTGTGGGAGGGGGGGGGGGTATGGACACAAGGCCTCCCCCTCCCAAAGTGGATGAGTGTATTGCGTGAGTGTAGCTTGGAGTAAATCTAGTAGACAAAAAAAATATTTTTGTGTACATCCACATTAAGCACTCGTAAACCGTCAATTTCAAGCATCCAACGTCTCTCTCTTTCTCTACATAACCAACTGTAAGGCTGTACACAAACAGTTTGGTGTACTTCAACTCCGTCACAATGGGATCCCAAATTGACCCCCTATCCCCCCCCCCCAAAAACCCCCTAGTGTATTGGGGAAGTATATTGAGGAGTGTATTTGGAGGAAGAGGTTTTTCCGGACTTGTGTAATGGCAGGTCCCCACTTCCCTCCGAATACACTAGTTGAAAAATGAAGGCTCCTCCAGCTACACTCTCCAATACACCAACCCAATACACTTTTACGTGTGGGGGGGATGGGGGGGGGGATCTGGATACAAGGACCGCCCCCCCCAAAGTGGAAGAGTGTATTGCGGGAGTGTAACTGGGAGTGTATCTGGTAGACAGGAAAAAAACAGACTTGTGTACATCTACATTAATTACTCATAAGTCATCTATTACAAGCATCCGATGTCTCTCTCTCTTTGTCGATACGTAACCAGCTATAAGGTTGTACAAAAAGAGTTCAGTGGACTTCAACTCTGCCATAATGGGATCCCAACTGGACCCCCCCCCCACAAAACCCCCTTAGTGTATTGGGGAAGTGTGTTGGGGAGTGTATTGGGGGAAAGAAGTTTTCTTTGAGTTGCGTATAAGCATGTCTGCTTCTCCCTCCAAGTACAAAAATACAAAGAAGAAGTCTTCTCAAGATACACTCTCCAATACACCACCCTAATACACTTTTGATTGGGGGGAGGGGGGAGGGGGGGGGGCAAACTCAAGTCATACCACGTCGATGACACAAGCATCAGTAAGCGGATGGAGTATTGACCCGGCCATCGAGTGTGGGACTGTTCCGCACACACCTTAACGTTCCATGTTATGCCTGTGCAAAATTCAGTACACTAAAGGTATGGATTCAATACTACAAGAATAGCACAAAATATACAATGTGTATAATGTATATCTTATTTGAAGCAATGACATGATTAAGTAGTTTACAAAAATCATTTCCGTTGGAATATCTTCAATGGACCCAGTTGTAAGGAAAGATCATGGAGATTTAGGTGTTGATGTGCACATGATTGTGTATGAACTTGACTGTAAGAAGTAACTTCCTAGAAACATTGTCCACGTTCTAGGTTTCTTTCCTGGAAGGGTCCTCAACATATGTTTTTCCCTTATCCGCACATTGGCAAGTGTATAAATCTGGGGTGATTGGGCATAAATATTTGTCATGGCCAGTGGCACCTGCCTACTTTGGCCAGTTATTGTGC
This sequence comes from Penium margaritaceum, assembly GCA_023375785.1. Lineage (NCBI taxonomy): Eukaryota > Viridiplantae > Streptophyta > Zygnematophyceae > Desmidiales > Peniaceae > Penium > Penium margaritaceum. The sequence continues at coordinate 29,264 of SZWC01008918.1, read as the reverse complement.
ACAATAGCCATGATGTGCCACTAGCCTTTGAAGTTGTTTATACAAGGTAGTCAATTTCTAGTATTTTTACACATTGACTGCCAATTGCCCTCTCTGATACTTTATGAGGCATTCTATGAGTCATGAAATTGGGGCCAAAGACTGACTCTCATGCATCTAGCATTGGAAAAAAAAACTTAAACGCACAGCCCAAAATCATGCTCGCTTATCGGTCGAAAGAAAAAAATGAAGAACATAGGGACAATGTTCCCACACAAGAATTGCGAGGAAGCGATGGCTCGCCTTTTTTTTTCTTCTAAAGGCAAACTGTAGGGAGAAAAGTTTTGAATTTTTCGTTCAGTTTGTTAAATTCTGCTACCATGCCAACTGGTACAATAAAGTCGGGTAACCATGTGTCCGTGACAGGAGACAATCCGGTTTTTAGGTTTCATATCGACTTCAACAAGGAGATAATACCCGAATCATGAATGGGATGTCGTGAGGCATATTTTTGAGAGAGATGCATCCTAAATTACCAATACCTACAAAGCACACAAGAGATTTTTGTAGAACCTATAGTACATTGTAGTTATTCCACCAACACATGGAAAACACATACAAAACAAAATATCATCTAAAGAGAAAGAGAGAACTAAGTGAAGTGGGAGTCACAACGGATTATATCGTGACATAGCTTTGTTTGCGAAGATACGACATAGTGTACAATAGGTAGATTTTCTCTACAAAGACACGACACAGTGAGACCCATGTGACAAATTGGCATGATTGGTAGAGCAGACCTTACTTGTGACCATTCACGGTTGAAAGACCAAAATCCCCCCCCCCTTTCGACAAGTACTCCACCGAATTCTAAACAAACCCCCTAATAAGATTTAGGGTTTTCTATGTTTGGCATGTAAGGAGCATGTCCCGAGATAAAATCCCGCATCAAACTATGGGATTTGCATGTAAAAAAAAGGGTATTCACTCCCTCACAACAGACAAAAAACACCCTCCTTTTTTCAAAATGCAAACTCCCTGTTTTGCAATGCAAACCCTAATCAAACCCTACACTCAATGAAGTTTGGGGTTTTAGGGTCGTACTTTTGCAAGGGCTCATGCTGGGCCACGCGTCAACGAGGTCCAGCAGGTTTCCTTTCAACACATGGGAAGTCCCAAATTCCTCTCAGAATTCACACAAACCCACTTGTGCGAGTATTACAAACCCCTCAGTAGAGGGCTTTATGATACGAGTGGTTGTGGCCACATGTCATGCATCGTTGATGCATGGCCTGCAGCCTCGATATACCCTTTGCTTTTCTCCCTTGTCACTGGCATGGCAGTTGTGGCTGCTGATGGGTAGCTAGGTTAACTCTTGCATAACGAGGGGCGGATTATCTTTATAGTTCCAAAAACTTGATATATGCATTTTGCACCATTAACAATGACCACACAGTTTGCAATGTTATGGTCATGGTAAGTGACATAAGCCAACTTTGGTCAGTCATTGCGTACAATAGCCATGTTATGCCCATAGTCATGGAAGGGTTCTATGCATGCTGCCCCATGCCTATGATTTTGCCACTTTGATTGTCCTCTGTGACTATTCTGACATGTGGTATGGTTTGCTCAAGTCGGCCACACATGGTCTACCGCTCTGGTCAGTGACATCTGCCTACTTAGGCTGGTTACTACGCACCCATGATAGCCATGATGTGCCACTCAATTTTGAATGTTAGCACTGTTGCTATTCCATGATGATTTGAGTTTTCCTATTGCATGTGTGTGACACATACTATCGGTTGTCAACGTTGAATGCACCTAGCAAACTTTTGTGGCCATGGTCAGTGACATGCCTACTTTGGCCAGAAACTTCACATGACAGCCGCAATGTGCCACTTGTTTTGAGGATTTTGAAACTCACTAGCACTTTCAATTCTTTCCCGTACTTTGATAACGGCCTCTGTCCATTTCTGAATCGTGCTTTGGTCGGTCAAAGTTGACCATACATGGTGTAATATTTTGGTCATGGCTAGTTACATATTTCCACGTTGGCCGTCCTTTGCACATAATAGCCTCATTGTGCCACCGGATGTTGATTTTTTTTATACTTGCAAGCTTGACCTTTGACATGTATCCACTTTGGCCAATGATTGCGCACAGTAACCATACTGTGCCACTAGTTTCTGAAATCTTTTATGCTGTCTAGTAATTCTCTGTTACACCTATACTTTTACTGCACTCTCTAACTATTTACGAATCGGGCATTTATTTGTCAAAGCTTACCACACATGGTGTGATGTTATGGTCATGATCAGTGAAAAATGCCAGATGTGGCCTATCACTGTGCACGACAGCCATGCCATGCCACTAGTTGCTGGAGGTATTCATGATTGCTAATCTATGAAAGATATTTCTTAACTACGATCGTGCCCTCTGACCATTCCTCACTCTTGCTATGATTTTTCAGTGTTGACCACACATGGTGCATTGCTGTTCTCATGGTTAGTGACCGGCACCCAGTCTTGCCAGACATCACCCACGATAGCCACATCGTGCCACTAAACATTGAAGGTTTTAATTCTTTATAGCACATGCTTAGTATGCCTAGATTTAGTTATCCCCTCTGAGTGTTTTTACTTGTGCCATGAATTTTTTTTGCTCATCAGACCTGGTGGAATTTTGCGGTCATACACATTGACATATGCCCACTTTTGCCAGTCATTGGACACGATAGCCATACAGTGCCACTAGATTTTTTTTACTTGCTAGCGCATGACTAGAAGTCCTTAAATTTGATTTACCCTCTGACCGTTTTTTACTTGTGTTGATGACACATGGCATTTTTATGTAGTCGTGACAAGTGACACATGCCAACATTGACTGGTTTTTGCCACACAGTACCAGTATTATTCATTGTTTTCTACATGCTAGTGCATGGCTGGTATGAATGCACTCTGACCCCCCCCCCACATTTATTACTCGTGCTTTGATTTTTCAAAAGTGACCACTCCTTGTGCAAAGTTGTGGTTATGGTGAGTGACATATGCCAAATCTGGCCGGTCATTACGTGTACTATTCACAGCATTCCACAAGTTATTGCATGTTTCTATACTTGCTAGATCGTGCCTAGTATGTGTGAAATTGAACCTTCTTTTCTGATTGTTTTAGAAACATGTGTTTGCGAATTTGAGCACACACAATGTAACTTTGTGGTCATGGTCAGTGACATATGCCCCTTTTGTCCAGTCATTTAGCATGATAGCCACGTTGTACCACTCTTTATTGAAGGTTCTAGTACTCTAGGCCCCATGCCTAGTGTTGAGTGGTGCGATTACTGTGCTGGAGGAAAAGCTACGAGTGGGCGCAAACGGCATGGCAATCGGAGCTTTGTACGGAAAGATACGGATTTTTTGGTAAATTCCCGGGTTCACGACCTACTGGGAATATTCACCGGTACGGGCCAGATAAATCCTGGCAACCAGCCCTGAGGGTTCCTAAAGGGCCTGGTGTGTACTATATGAGTGCTGGCATGCGCAAGGGGGTTGCGCATGCCCCTAGCTAGCTATGGGAAGGAGGGGAGCTACTCGTTGCGCAGCACTGCACAGCGACCCTGGTCAGAGAACATCGCAGCTGACTGGGCAGGCGGCATGCACCCTGAACATCAGGTCTGCACTGCATCAGCATCCTCATGCGGGGAGCCTGGGCTAGTCAATCTGCATGGGCCGGTCAAAGGCAAGCTTCAGGAGACACCTGATCGGCGGCCCTGATGCTTCGTCATCGCTAGATCAGCAGCCGTCAGAGGAAGGCATGAAGGGCAAGCAACCTCCTGGGGAAGCTGCACCTGAACACTTGCCGAAGCTTCCTCTTGATCCTGTTCAGGTGCTAGTAACAAACTTTGTGCTACTGGAAGCTTCTCCTGAAGGAAGTTTCCCCTTTTCAGGTCACAAGGGACAGCTGACCTGAACCACCTGAAGGAAGCTTCTCCTTCAGGTGGTCAACTTGCCAGGACCTCAAGTATAAAAGGGGAAGCTCCTCTCAGTTCATCTCATCTCAGCACGCTGCAAGACATCTGCCCTGCTCAAGACTCTGACTCTGGAGCTTCTGACCAAGACTCTGCTGGAGATCCCTCCAAGGCCGCTGTAAGCCTGGCAAGGCCTGCCAGCCTGGGTGGAGTCTGCCCTGGAGGCCAGTCAACCTGAATACTACGCCAAGACCCTTGCCACGACGGCCTGTAGGGCCTAGCAAGGCGTTGCCCCTGTGTGGGCCAGGAGTTGTGCTAGCCTAGTGTGCTTGCCTTTTCCATGTACCATACTTGTACTGTACATCAATCAAGATTTCAGTCCAGATTCCCCAACCCTTTCCCTGCTATTGTACAAGCTGTCTGCTGATCACCCGAAGATCCTAATAGCAAGAGTCCTAACCCTTGCTACCTCCATCCCAAATCGAACATGGTATTAGAGCTGTATTTGGTGCTCTCAGCCTCTCAGCAATTGCAGCAGCAGAAGGAGCAGCAGCAGATTGTGCAGTGGTGGAGACGTTCTCCACCAACCCTGTACAAGCTCAACACCAAGGACGAAGGTGACGCCGCTTCGCAAAGGCGCGTGGTCGGCGTTCCACCTACACAACAAGAAAGAGCAACATGGAGGAGGAGAATGCTGCGTCAACTTCTCCTATCCTTGATGACCAATTTGTCTTGCATGGTTTGCCCATGGGCCAAGAGCAGGGGTGCCATGTTGTAGTCCACGCATAGCGCCAAGCGGAAGAGGCACAACGCTTGGCTGAGGAGGCGCAACGTATGGCGCAACAAGGAGCCGCAATACGCCAAGCTGTGGAGCAAGAGAGGGAGGCGCTAAGGCAGCAGATTGTCGCTCAAGAGCTCCTACATCAACAGGAGCAACTGACCCATGCAGCTCAGCAATCGCACACACATCAGCTGCAACAGTCACACGCGGCTCAAGCAGCCCAAATCGCACAGCTTCAGCAGCAGCTGGCATGGACTCAGCAACAACAGCAACAACAACAACAACAGATGCAGTGTAAATTGGGTTCACAAACATCATCAGCTCGTCTGCCTCAAGCAAGCCCTCCCCCGGTCATGCAACCAGCCATGCCTCCACAAGTGCAGCCGACAGCAGCACCTCAAGGAGGCATGCAACAACCGTTTGTGGCTCAACAGCCATAGCCTGCTCCTGTGCCACCCGTGGCATACTACCAGCCGGTGCACCAAGCACCAGGGCCGCAACCCTTTGCGGCGCAGCCAGCACCACCACCACATGGGCCGCAGCCAGCGGCACAGGGCCTTGTGCCAACCCCAAAAGCGGCAGCAAAAGGCAAGGCGTATCAAGGCCTGGAGGATGGTGTGCCACAAGCAGCAGCCTCACTACACCTGCACAAGATCAAGATTGACAAATTCTACGGCGAGAACTTCTTGCACTGGGCACATAAGTTCAAGCAAGTTGCCCAAATTCACGGCATATGGAAGTTCTATAACGGCTACTACACACCTCCGCCTCAAGGATCGTTGTCGAGCGTGGTGGAAAAGTTCACATACTTCACACGAGGTGCTTTCATGGTGCTGGACGACCATCTAACTCCTCGCATCCAGCAGGCCATATGGATGTACGAGGAGATCGCTGAGCCAGCTCGCCTAGCCTGGTCCTACCTGCTAAGGACCTACATGTCCGGCGATTCAACCTTCAAATCCCACCTCCTAACAAAACTTTCGCACATCAACCTCAACAGCTTCGACAACATCGAGTCCTACATCAACAAAGCAAAGTCACTTCGAGACCAGCTCATAGTGACAGACGCTTCGGTCTCGGAGCCTATGTTCGTGACCTTTCTCCTCAACGGACTGACAGGGGATTGGGACGACGTGAGAAAGGTACTGAAATTCAAGCATGAATCGGAGCTTACAGAAGCATATGTCTACAAAATGCTTCTGACAGAGCAACACAATCGGCAGTTGACAAGAGAGAAGGAGAGGATCCTCAGCAATGCAACGTACCAAGGTGTGAGCACTGCCGTGTCCACTACTCAGCCCTCGTAGAACACCCAGTCCACGAGAAACTCCGCGTCCACCCAGTCGTCCGTCCACTCTGGACCAAACGCCAGCATCCGAAGTGCGCGCGGCCAAAACGCAGGGTCACATCCTACAATCGAGTGCCATTATTGCAAGAAGCTGGGGCACATGAAGCGAGATTGCAAAAAGAGGATGTGGGACGAACAACAAGCACGGCAACAGTCATCGTTCAAAGCAAAGCCTTCAGAAGACAAGTGGGAGAAGAAGGAAGCCGGAAACAAGGAGAAGCAGCCACTGAAAGGCGAGAACAAGGAGGCCAAGAAGCCGGATGGAGGCAAGGGGAAGCAGTTTGACTACACAGGTTCGGTCTTCCAACTCTCAGCCAAGCAGAGTGATGAGCTGGTCCGCTCCACCTACGTGTGGTACCTTGATAGTGGGTGCACTTCGCACATCACCCATGACAAGGCCTGCCTCCATGAGCTAGAACCGTGCTCCAAAGGCTTCGTCACGGTGGCCAACAAGCGACAAGTGCCCGTGTTGGGTAAAGGAAAAATGACAGTGATTGGGTACGACTTTGCCCAGATCAAGTTTGGGGACGTGCTGTACATACCTGAGATCGCGGTGAACCTCCTCTCACTAGGGTAGCTGATGAAGAGGGGTGCGCGGATCATCAGCAACGGACAACATGTCACCTTGAAGAGCCGTGAAGGCGAGACCTTCGCTAAAGGTTGCCTCCTTCCGCATGGCATGATTGAGCTAGACTTTGCAGCACCAGCTCCAATGACAGGGCCACCTATCTCCTTTGCAGCAGCAAGTCTCCACCAGGCGACTAGCGCAGACCTTGGTTTGTGGCACAAACGACTTGGCCACATTAGCAACCAGAACGTACAGACGATGCAGAAGAACGAGCAAGTCAACGGTCTCAGTCTCAAGGATGACAGTAGCAAGGACGTAGTAGAGCCTTGTGAAGACTGCGTGCGTGCTAAACTGCCTCAACAAATGTTCCCTCTGGCTACGAAGTGCGACGTCACCTAGAAGCTGAAACTCGTCCACACCGACATATGTGGACCTCTACCGGCGGCCACAGTCTACAGAGGGCATCGCTGTTTTCTGCTCTTTGTCGACGATGCCACAAGAATGGTGTGGAGCTATCCACTCTGCACGAAGGACGAAGCGCCAACAAGCTTTTTCAAGTGGCTCGCAATGGCGGAAAGGCAAAGCAACAAGAAACTACAGGTTCTACGCTCTGATGGTGCCGGCGAGTACACCAGCATTGAGTTTGCCACTCAGTTGGAGGATCTCGGCATCATGCAGCAGTTCTCCACGCCATACACACCACAGCAGAATGGCGTAGCGGAGAGAGCGAACCGCACGATGAAGAGACGTTGAAGTTGGTGTTGCTTGGTGCGCAGCTTGACAACTCGCGGTGGCCATTTTCTCTATGGCAAGCGGTGTGGGTACGCAACCGCGTGCCACACGTGTCACTACCGGGCATGACACCGTTCTAGGCATGGCATGATGACAAGCCCGATGTCAGCAAGCTATGGACCTTTGGGAGCATGGCACTGCTCCATGTCCCAAAGGAGCGTCGGCGGAAGCTGGCAGACAAAGCAACATGGGGTGTCTTCCTCGGACAAAGCCCCAATATGAAGGGGTGGGAGTTCTACGACGTGGACTCCCATCGCATTGTCACTAGTAGAGACGCAATCGTTTTTGATAACCTGACAGGCTCCGCCTGGGAGGCAAAGTAGTCAAGTGAGCCTGCTCTACTTCAGACCTTCTACGACTCCTATGTGGAGACGCTAGAGGAGGGGGAAGCAGACAGTGAGCCACTCACCCTTCTTAATCTGGATCAGGCGGATCAACAGCCGGTGGCCCTGTGTGTGTCCCTTGATGGTCGCCGGGACGAACGCATCTCCGCTGATCATGAGTCCCTCGTAGAACCTCATGACAAAGTGAAGACCGTGGTAGTGGAGGACGCTACGCATCCGGCGGGGAAACCACATGATCGAGCTGCTGGGCATCCAGGGCGCCTCACGCGCCTCCTGCGACAAGAGTTGCAACAGGAAGAAGAGCAGGAGAACCCGAAGGCAAACATGGTTTTCACAGCCTATTCAATCTACAAGGAAGCAGAGGAATTCCTTGTCGACTTTACCACAACGCATCTTGCGGCCCTCGTCTCAGCAAGCGAGCTGCCGCCCGAGCCAAGAACGCTAAAAGAAGCCCTGCAAGGCGAGCATGCAACGGAATGGAAAGCAGCACTGGACGTAGAATACCAGAGCCTCGTGGATCAAGGAACTTGGGAGCTCACGGAGCTTCCATCCGGTTCTCGTCCAGTGGGGGTGAAGTGGGTGTTTCGCGTCAAGACAAAAGCCGGTGGAAGCATAGACAAGTTCAAGGCTCGCCTTGTGGCAAAAGGATTCACGTAAGTTGAGGGACAAGACTTCTTTGAGACCTACACTCCCGTGAGCCACTACACCACAGCTTGCATCACGCTAGCAGTTGCAGTAGTGATGGACTACGAGGTGTAGCAGCTCGACGTCAAGAATGTCTTTCTACACGGCGAAATGGATACGATAGTGTACATGAAACAACCGGACGGCTACGAGGATGGGAGCGGCAGAGTGTGCAAGCTTGTGAAGATTCTCTACGGGCTGAAGCAAAGCCCTCTGCTTTGGTACAGGAAGCTGCAAAGCGTCCTACAGTCGTTAGAATTTGAGCCATCGGCTTATGACAACTGCCTCTTCTTGCATCGGCCAAGTCCTAAGGCAGACCAGACTGCTACGTGCTGGTCAACGTCGACGACCTCCTCATCATTGGACCGTCGTCTGACTTCATCAAGGCCATGGCAACCGCCATGGCGCAAGAGGTGAACGTGACGCTTATGCCCAAAATTTGAGTACTACCTTGGCATGAACATCGAACGGGACCGCGAAGCACATACGCTTTGCTTGAGCCAGCAGACCTACACTCGAAAAGTCTGCGAACGTTTCAACATCCCAGATCGGCACATGCCAACACCTCTGTCACAATAGCTGTTGATGCATCAAGGACAGAGGGGGAGGAGCGAGACAGACTATCGCGGCAGAGTCGGCTCACTGATGCATGCAGCAAGTTGCACGTGGCCAGATTTGCAGTTCGCCGTCAGCAACTTGGCACGCGGCAACGAGACGTGTACAGAGGGAGCATGCAAGGAGCTGGACAGAGCCTTGGGCTACCTCAAAACTATAGGAGACGCAAGTTTGCTCTTTGGAACGACTGACAGCCTTGACCTCGAGTGCTACGTCGACGCCGACTTTGGAGGAACGGAGGAAGACCGTGGGAACACAACAGGTTTTGTGTGCATGCCCGGTGGGGGAGCCGTGTCCTGGACCAGCAAGCGGCAGAACCTTATCATACTCAACTCCGCAGAAGCCGAGTATGTGGCAACCACTACAGGTGCACAAGAGGTCACATATCTCCGCAACCTCCTCGAGGACATCAGCTTTCCTCAACCGCAGCCGACAAAGATATTCGTCGACAACAAGTCTGCGATTGACCACGCAAACTCGACAAAGTTCCAGGGTCGAACAAGGCACATCGACATTCGTGGGCACTGGATTCGTTCAAAAGTCCACGACGGCACAGTCAAGCTAGTGCATGTGCCGAGAACCAGCCAAGCAGCAGACTTCTTGACGAAGAGCGTCCCGAAGGACGTGTTCTACAAGTGTGCAGGGCAGTGTGGTCTCACCTCCAACGCCCTCTCCCAATGTATGCGGAAGCGGCCAGTCGTGGACGGGACGCGAAATTCAAACATGCGAAGCTCCGCCATGGCGCAAGCCTGCTTTATGCACACGAATATCGCATGCTTCAAGGTGCACGTAATAGAAACAGTAGCGGGCACAGGAAATGCGAGGGCAGGGTATCGGCGGGCTCCACGTGTGAGCGGATTTGCTCACGCAACACCACAACGACCGGCATATTCTCCAGCTACAGATGGGCGCTCTACAAGTCGTCGAGGTCATCATGGACCGCGGGATGGTGCGGGGCGATTTGCAAAATCGACTCCGAAAGTCACCTCTTCGGAGGAACATGAAATTTTCAGCGGGCTTCAGCTCATCGCCACAGCGTCAAAAGCACCATAGCAGATTGTTCAAGTTGGAGAAGGGCAGCAGTCTGATTTACAGCTTCTTACAGTTAAGCCTTTGCTGCCATCAACAAAAGTTTCTGTTGAAGGATCTACCGGCAAAGCAGAATCCCTAACTGCTACAGCAGGACCTGTCGCAACTAAAACCAACTGCGGCGCAGTGAAAAACGGTTGAGACCAGAATCTGGACCTCGGAGGAAAAAGACAAGAAAGGCTTGCCACACATGTGCGAGCAGCCAAAGCAGCAAATGCTGCTCGCACAGCTAGCGTAGCTGCAGGTTCGGAACAGCCGCGGCAGATGGGGGGTGAAAGCGAGCGAGCAGCAGAGGGAGAAACAAAAGGCGAGCGAGTGAGCAAGCAGTCGCTCGCCCGCAATCCTCGATGCTGACGTCAGCATGTGAGGGGGAGCGAGAGGAGGGCCTGCTCGTTACGCGTGGCCAGCTCGCAAGCAAGAAACTCTGCGGCGGCGGAGAGCAGGACGAAGCCGACGGAGAAAAGGACGAAAGCGCCGGGGAACAAGACGAAGCCGGCGGACAGGAGGAGGAGGCTAAGCGAGAGAGAGCCACTGCCGCGATGTGCACGATGTGCCTACAAGACTACGCGGCAGCGATAGTCTCACCCGCATAACTGTGTCCCACACACGCAGCTGCGGCCGAGCAAAACGAGGCCTCCCCACTTCGCGTGAAATTGGCGACGGCACCCCAGATTCGGTGGACAAGCGCACGAACGACCACTGCGGACACTTTGAGCAAGAACGATGGTTTCCAGTTGACACTTCGCGGACAGCAAGGACACAATCAGGTCTTTCAGCAGAAGAGCAACAGTACAGTGGCAGTTACTAGGGAAAACAAGCTGCTCGCAACTGAAAACGACAGTGACTGCCACAACAGCCTCTCAGATGGCCTTTGTACTGTGCAGGCGACTGGAAAGTCAACATACGACCCAGAAATATTTTTTTTGGAAGATTCTGCACCTGAAAAGGAGCAGGAAGGTTGGAGGAAGCAACATGGGGGCCATGGTCATCATGCAGTGCCTAGTCGCCAGGAGCAACATGAGAAGTTGCTTCTGCATGAGGCAAGCGACGATTTTTTGGAGTGGCCCGAACTCAACCCGGCGATTTTTGGGTATGACAGCTTGCATGAGTCATTGACCGAAAGCCAAAAAATAGGTCAGGAAGTGATCCCGGCACCGATTCAAGAGAAGCTAATTTTTTCATTGGGTGTAGAAGCAGATATCGACAATTTCCCAGACTTTCCACTCACTGAGGAGGATACTTGGCTCCATTTCCTTGACGAAGATTTTTGGGAGTCACTCGAGGAATTTTTCGGGAGCACGTAGGAGTGACACAACTCAAATCACCAGCGCACCAATCGAGGAGGAGTGTTGAGTGGTGCGATTACTACGCTGGTGGAAAAGCTACGAGTGGGCGCAGACGGCACGGCAATCGGAACTTTGTACGGAAAGATACGGATTTTTCGGTAAATTCCCGGGTTCATGATCTACTAGGAATATTCACCGGTACGGGCCAGATTAATCCTGGCAACCAGCCCTGAGGGTTATTAAAGGGCCTGGTGTGTACTATAAGAGTCCTGGCATGCGCAAGGGGGTTGCGTATGCCCCTAGCTAGCTCTGGGAAGGAGGGGAGCTACTCGTTGCGCAGCACTGCACAGCGACCCTGGTCAGAGAACATCGCAGCTGACTGGGCAGGTGGCATGCACCCCGAACATCAGGTCTGCACTACATCAGCATCCTCATGCGGGGAGCCTGGGCTAGTCAATCTGCATGGGCCAGTGAAAGGCGAGCTTCAGGAGACACCTGATCGGCGGCCCTAATGCTTCGTCATCGCTAGATCAGCGGTCGTCAGAGGAAGGTCTAAAGGGCAAGCAACCTCCTGGGGAAGCTACACTTGAACACCTGCCAAAGCTTCCTCAAGGAGGAAGCTTCCTCTTGATCCTGTTCAGGTGCTAGTAACAAAATTTGTACTACTGGAAGCTTCTCCTGAAGGAAGTTTCCCCTTTTCAGGTCACAAGGGGCAACTGACCTGAACCACCTGAAGGAAGCTTCTCCTTCAGGTGGTCAACTTGCCAGGACCTCAAGTATAAAAGGGGAAGCTCCTCTCAGTTCATCTCATCTCAGCACGTTGCAAGACATCTGCCCTGCTCAAGACTCTAACTCTGGAGCTTCTGACCAAGACTCTGCTGGAGATTCCTCCAAGGCCCCTGTAAGCCTGGGAAGGCCTTCCAGCCTGGGTGGAGGCTGCTCTGGAGGCCAGTCAACCTGAAGACTGCGCCAAGACCCTTGCCACGCCGGCCTGTAGAGCCTAGCAAGGCGTTGCCCCTCTGTGGGCCAGGAGTTGTGCTAGCCTAGTGTGCTTGCCTTTCCATGTAGCATACTTGTACTGTACATCAATCAAGATTTTAGTCCAGATTCCCCAACCCTTTCCCTGCTATTGTACAAGCTGTCTGCTGATCACCCAAAGATCCTAACAGCAAGAGTCCTAACCCTTGCTGCCTCCATCCCAAATCCAACACCTAGTATGTCTGAAAAACGATTTCTCCCCTTTGACAACTTTTGAGTCATGCTGTGATTTGTCAAAGTTGACTGCACAGGGTGTGGCATTATGGTCATGGTCAGTGAAATATTCCCACCTTGACCAGTCAAAGTGCATGATAGCCGCACCGTTCCACTACTCATTGAAGACTATCATACTTTCTAGCCCATGTCTAGTATGCCAGTACTTAGATTCTCCCCTCAAATTCTCATCATCGTGTCCTTAGTTATTGACGCAGACCACATAGTGTAATGTTGTGGTCATGGTTAGTGACATATGCCCACTTTGGCTGGTGATGTGTGTGATATCCACAACGTGCCACTCATAGTTGAAGGTTTTCATAATAGCTAGAACGTGCCTGGTATGCATAAAATTTGATTTTCCCCTGTGAACAATTCTGACTTGTGCTGTTTTTTTTTCAACGTTGTGCACACCTGGTACAATGTCGTGGTCATTTTCAATACCACATGCCTAACATGGCTGGTCACTGTGCACGATAGCTATACTGAGCCACTACTATGTGAAGGTTTTTTTTAAATATCTCAATTCCATGCATACTATGCCTAACCTTTGCTTGCACGCTCTTGCCCTTTCTTCACCGTGCAAATATTTTTTTTTATAGACCACACATGGTAAACAGTTAAGGTCAGTGGCATATTCCCACTTTGGCTAGTCATTGTGCACAGTAGCCACACCGTGCGAAAATTGAATGAAAATTCTGATGCTATCTAGCCAATGCCTAGTGTCCACACATTTTGCTTGTCCCCTCTGACCATTAAGGACTCGTGCTGTTGTTTTTCAATGCCAGTTGCACATGGTGTAATACTGTGGTCATGCTACATGACATATCTCAACATTTACTGTTAATTGCGCATGATAACCACGTTGTGCCACTAGTCTTCTCAAGGTTTATAAACCTTCTAGCCCATGCCTAGTGTTCCTACACTCTGATATCCCCCTTCATCATGTCTGTCTTGTGCTCTGTTTTTTTCCATGATTCCATGTTTTACCTGTGCTTGGATTCTTCAGAGTAGGCCATACATCGTGTAGTGTTGTGTTAGTTTCAAAGTAGCATATGCCAAGTCTAGCCGGTCATTGCGCATGATAGCCATGTCATGCCACTAGCCAATGAAGGTTTCTATACATTGTATCCCATGCTTCATATTGTTGTACTTTCATTGCCCCCTCTGAAAACTTCGAACTTGTATGACAACTTGTCAAATTCAATCACACATGGTGTAATGTTGTGCTCATCTTCAGTGTCATATGCCCACTGAGGCCAGCTGTTGTGCATGATAGCCACAATGTGCCTCTACTATTTGAAGGTTTGTCTACTTGCTAGTGCTTATCTTGTACGCACACGCTTTCATTTTTTTCACAGACTATTTCCGTCTTGTGGTATGATTTGTGAAAGTTGAAAACGCATGGTACAATGATGTGGCCATGCTATGTGGTACATGGAAGTTTTGGGTGGTAATTACACATGAATGCCACGCCGTGCCACTGTTATTTGAAGGTTCTTATTCTTTTTGGAACCTGACTCAGTATACATGTACTTTGTTTTCCGCACCCCGAGCCACTAGTTCTAGAAGTTTTTCATCATTTCTGGTAAATGTCAAGTATGCTTACATTTTCATTGCCCTCCCTGACCATGTGTGGATTATTCCATTGACTTTCCAAGTTGACCACACACTATACTATTGATGTCATGTTCAGTAACATATGGCTCCTTTGGCCAGTCATTTTGTAAGCCTTCCAGTTTGTGCCACTAGTTATGAAAAGAAATATGCATGAAAATCCATGCCTAGTGTCCTCGAAGTATGATTGCCCCATGAGACCATTTCCAGTGTGCTATGATTTGTCAAAGTTCACACATGGTGTAATGTGGTGGTTATGGTTAGTGCAAATGCCCCTCTTTGGCCGATCAATAGCCGAGGTATGGTTAATCGAGGCCATTTCATATACTAGTACTTCAGTGTGATCTTCAAGTGTTCTCTTTTCAAAGGGTGTTCTTTGCACCCATCTTTACACTCCTTTCATGATGTATGAGAATAATGTTTTTTGTCTTGTGTGGCCCAAATCAAAATCTTATGATGGACCTCAGTGTGTGGGGCTTGTGTATGTGGCAAGTGCGCTCAATCACCATATAAAAGTACACTAAGAGCAAACTCAGTGCGCTATTTTGTCTCATGTTTCCTAGAACATCTTAACTTTGTCTTACATGGCCACACAGATTTCTTCTTCAGAAGCACCTCATTTTGTGGGGCTTGTGTATGTGGCAAGTGCGGTCACTTGCCATATAAAAGCACACTAAGAGAAAACGCAGTGCGCTATTTTGTCTCATGTGTCCTAGATCATCTTGTTTCTTGCCTTACATGGCCAAGCAATTCTCTTCTTGCAAAGGACCCCAGTGCATGGGGCTAGTGTATGTGGTAAGTGCGCCCACTCGCCATACCAAGTTACACTATGAGCGCACTTAGTGTGCTATTTTGTCTCATGTTTCCATGCACTAGAACATCACACTAAGACCCAAGTGTGCACAAACAGTGAGCCCTTGTTTTATTTATTTTTGGCAACTTTTTCTAGTTGATAACAACATGATATAGTCCCAAGAAAAAAATAGAAACATTTGGATGTTTTTCTCTTTTTATCTACGCGTTGCTTCTAGTTTGTTCCGACTAGGATACCTACAAGACGTATTGATGTACTGACCGATAAACTGCATTTTTTCTGAATTTAACATCTCATTTAGTCAACAAGTTGTTTTTTCTTTTGGCTATCTGGTTCATCCGGCGGTAATATGTGCACTCTCATCGCCGTTGGATGATTGAGTCCGGAATTGTTTCTTGGCCGTTCTTCGCGCATTGAACCATGACGGCTGTCTACTCAACAATGACAACCGTCGTCTTTGATCAATAGCCGATACTTTTGTCGTATCTTGGGATAGCGATCCTAATTTGCTGCGCATGTCCTCGCAAGGCGGTCTTGAGAGACCCCTCGGTGTGTTGGCATAATGCATGTGGCAAGTGCACTCGAAATGTGTGGAAAATTGCACTTATCATGCACTCAGTGTGCGATCACATGTTTCAGATACAGTACCGTGCAAACTATTATTTTGCTATTGGCGAATGATTACCATACAATGCAAACCGCAATAACAAAGAGGTAGCAATGAGTCCACTTGAATTTCTCAAGGCTCCGATCCAAAACAGGATGGTTGTGGATTACATATTAAAATGTGTGTGAGCCTTTGCTAGTAGTGAGAGGAAGGAATTCTATTTGCTTCTCATCCAAACTGGAGCAAAGAATGTTATAGGCTCTAATGATTAGACGAGAAGAAATGTTTCATCATATATGAGCAAAATACTTAGAGTGTGATTTTTGAAACCTTTTAGTAAACATGTTGACGTAGTGAAATGGGCATCGGCATTATGGAATCTACTGCTCGGTACGCTAGATATTCATGAGAATTATAAACTCAAGGGGCTCATCTAATCGCAAAAACAGTTTTATGTTACAGGGAAATGGAACCAACACTCTCTTTGGTTGACATTGTACGCTACAGAGTCTATACGGGATACAGGCGGAAGAAATCTGTCTCACAATGATGTATGTAGTCTCAAGCAGTTCATTTTCAATGAATGGAATGAATGGATTCTTGATGCATGCCTTGCAATGAGTGACAGCTTGCTCCGATACACAACAATTCTCGTTCTACACGGCAGTATTTGGTGACGTATGTTGATGAAACCGACTCAAACCCTGTAACTTGATCAAAAACCTAGATAGCAAACCTACATCACAAACTATTTCAGACGAGCCCAAAAGAATCGCACACTTAGCGTGTGACAAGCGCACGTTGTCAAAATAATGGAACACACTCGTCCATACACATTAACCCTCGCACCCGGGGGGGGTAACACCAACAGGACAACTTCACTATCGCTTCACACTTTCACATCACCTTGAATCTGCAGAGACTAACAGGTGGCGGACATCAGCTTATGAGGCAAGACAACATGACACGGAAACAATGATAATCGTTGGCCACTCGATGGGATAGATCAAGCAAATCAAGCCAGAGGTGAACGAGCTTCGACGCACGGGTTAGACATGGGAGAAGTATGCATTTTAGCTCAAAGGTATCTAGGAAACAAACGATGTAGATTAATCTAGGTCAATAGCCAGTCCACTTTCTTGTCGTTGTTGAAAACAACATGAAAACTGTGTGAAAAATGATAAATAAGAAAAATATTGACCGCATGTTTACTACGAAAAAAACTTAACAAACAATGATGGAGTAAGTGAGTGGGGGAGAGAAAGGGGAGGGTAGAGATGGATGGATGGAGAGAGAGAGAGAGGTGGGGGGGGGAGAGGAAGAGAGAGATAGGGGGATAGAGATAGAGAGAGAGGAGAGGGAGGGAGAGTGAGTGAGAGAGAGAGAGAGAGGTGGGGGGGGGAGAGGAAGAGAGAGATAGGGGGATAGAGATAGAGAGAGAGGAGAGGGAGGGAGAGTGAGTGAGAGAGAGAGAGAGAGGTTATTAGAGAGTTAGAGAGACACAGGGGAAGAGGGAGAGATAAAGATAGGGGTGGAAGATATGAGTAATCAAAAGGAGAGATAGAGACAAAGAGAGAGAGGGAGGGAAAGAGAGAGGGATAGAGAAGGATAGAGAGAGAAATAGAGATAGAGATATACACGTACCCTACTGATCTTTAATTTCAATTTTTTCAAATTTGCTAATTATGTATTCTTTACTTTCGACCATGGATTTTCAGTAAACAGTTATTTAGGTGGTATGTTTACTTTCGTGCAATGAAAAAAGGTGTTCCTTTATTTCGTTGACTCACAGGTTCGAAACCGGCTGTGGCGGATAATCCCGTCGTCAGACCCAAGCGGGACCGGATTGTGTTCCAAACTCGCGCTTGGTCTGACGTGTCAGGCTGTCAAGACGTCCGTGATAGCCCTGACACTAGCGATTTTTGTCCAACAAGCGAGAGATGAGCGATGGCGACGAGTACTTAGCGATAACGGAATACAAAGTTGGAGTTGAAAAGATGGTTTCAGAAAAGGTACGAGTAAAAACCAGTGGAAAAAGAAGATTCTATATTTATCACCCTGGAAGAATTATTTTGGTGGCACTTAACTAATTCGACAGAAATCCATTTTCGTTGAACAACCTCGACCCATGAATATTTAACATCAAAATTAAAGATCAGGAGGGTACATATATATATATATATATAGAGGGAGAGAGAGAGAGAGAGAGAGAGAGAGAGAGAGAGAGAGAGAGAGAGAGAGAGAGAGAGATAGAGAGAGAGATATAGAGAGAGAGAGAGAGAGAGAGAGAGAGAGAGAGAGAGAGAGAGAGAGAGAGAGAGAGAGAGAGATATTTGAGAGCACTTGTTGCATAGTGTATGGTGTCAGTGCATGGTGTCAAAGCGCACTAGAAAGACTCCGTTAGAAAATCACTGCATGATTTTACCACTTTTGGGCATACATGCAATAGCCACACCATGCCATTGGTACTTTAATGTTATTAAAAAATTAAGACCATTCTTTGTGTGCCCGCTCTTTGATTTCCTGCTTGGTCTTTCCTGACTTGTCCATGCGCTATCAAGTTTGACCACAAATGGTGTAATGTCGTGAGCTAGAGTTTATCAAGGCATTTTCAAACACTAAAAGAAGTGTGTATGGAGGACAGTGGTGTGATATGAAGGTTATAGGAAGGTATGCTCTTGAAAAGAATGTTGTGTGTTTGTGTTGGAGGTGGGTCGGTGCATAGGGTGTTAGGAAGGGGATATCAAGAGAGAGTGTATGTGGGGAATGCATAAGGAGGTGTATGAATGACCAACTCATATGTAAGTAGAATCGTACACTATGTTTTTTTGTGTTTGGGATGAGGAGGGGGTGAATTGGAAGGGAGTTGTATGGGTTGTTTGGTGAACGTGCATATGGGGAGTGAATGTGGAGGTGCATGACCAAATGAGTTTGGCATGGTTGAAATTATACACTAGTGTGTAGTGTAGTTAATGCAGGGCAATAGTTATTCAGGGGGGGTGTGGAGGATGAAAGTGTAAGTGGGAAGTGAATGTGGATGTGTAAATTTCTGTGTGCTAGTTTCATATGAATCTTTACAGTAGAGCATTACTAAGATGTTGAAGTAAAACGAGTGTGAGAGATGGGGGGGGGGTGTTTTGGAGGTGGAAATGTATGTGGCTAATGTATGAATGGGTGCAAAAAAAAGAGTGTGGTGCGGATGAGAGTGACTAGTGTACGAGTTACAAAATTGTTAAGTGTTTTCACATGAGTTTCCAAGTTATGTAAACGGCAAAAACCATTCCCTCGTCCAACTCTTAGTTTCTACTAGATGCAATCTTCTACGATTTTTTTGTTTGCAAACATCTATCCATGTGTACATGATTGAAGCATGTCAGGTTGAAAGGGGGGTGTGAGGTGAAAGTGTATGTTGGGAGTGCACAATGGGTTGTATGAAGGAGTGAGGGTGCTAACCGTGTACAAGTACACTAGTGTACATTGTTGTGTGAGGCAATGAGATGGTAGGAGTTGGGGGGTTTGAGGGGAAATTATATACGAGAAGTGAATGTGGAGATGTATTAATGAGCATGTGTGGTTTGAGTGATGGTGTGAACTTGTGTACGTGTTTAAACTGGAAATAAGAAGTCCAAACATTTTTCATACAATTAGAAGAGAATTAAGCTCAATGAAGTTACCTCCATTGTTCAATTATACAACATAATATTTTAAATAAAATGTGATTTAGAATTTAATGACACAATATGATTTTTTTTGAAATGCCTGATTTGGTTTTCATGTACTTTTGTCTTTTGTCCTTCATTTGTACTTAAAGTTAGATTGATCCTTCCGCGGTCACTGCTTGTCTTTCGGCACCGAACTGAGTTTATTCCATATGTGAGGATTGAGGAACGTGTTGGCTGTCGGTTTACAGGTATCCATCGCACATCACCTGTGGTGCAATAATCTGTACATCGGCACATTGACTGAAGATCGACGGGATGCATTCCAATTTTTTTTGTTTCCAGCAAAAAGGAACCAACCGGTAAAATCAGGGTCGGTTTATCGCGAATTCTAAAAGTTCAGAAACTGTCAGATTGATGCATTTTATGGAAGAAGAACATAATGTTACGAACATTGGAAAGGCATTTCTTTGTTCACTTGGTCAAAAGTTGTCTGCCTTAACTGGAGCATCGTTGTGGGCGGTGCGATGCGTGTATCTTGCGGCTGTTCAAGATACTTGCTACAAGTTAATGTTTACTAGGGAAAGAACATTCGCTGCTCTCGTTCAATACATTCTTCCGGTACTTTCACTTCGTAATTTCTGATGCAAAAACCGGACCTTTTCATTCTCTTGCTTTGACTTGTCCAGCGTCGCAACATGCAACATCCGGTAGAGAACAAAAACACATGTAGTATTTGGTCGTTGCTACAATGATCTTCCCGCACAGCTGTTTTGTGTGCAACAAAACTCGCGGTTAAGAGCAACAAGTTTCATTGTAAAAAATGGACTCTTCGAAATCAATGGGTCTGCGAATAAAGTATCATCCAGACTCCAAAATCGATGGATTAATCCACATCGACGGTTCAAGAAGCATGTACGGATCCATGCACTCTTCAATATGTTTCCTAGCACGGTCATATTAAAGCATATGCACTACCACTTACAATCGCCTCATACGCTTTTGCCTATTCGATGTGCTAGAACAATCCTATTCGGCCCCAAGCCCCC
>SZWC01008917.1:84259-96332 GCA_023375785.1 Penium margaritaceum | reverse complement strand
CACACACATACACACACACACACACACACACACACACACACACAGAGCATATAGCCAACAGAACCAAGCACAACAAATTTATGGCGACGACATGTCATGTGATGGGTGGCATCCAAATCTGAGATCTAGGTGGCATCCGTCACATCCTCTGGCGAAGTGACAGAATAGCTGGCCATAGTGCAGGTAGTGGACAGAGGTTGCTCAGCAGATGACTGCTGAGCGATGAAGGTGACACGTGCTTGCGACTCAGGAGGCCACGACAGGTCGTCGTGACCTGCAGAGACAGCGGAAAAGACAGTAGACAGACCAGCATCATCACGTGTGACAAACGACTCCAAGAACTCAACAACACACTGTGCCCCACCGCCACCATCTTGACTGCACGTCACAGACTTGACAGACTGAACAATGAGATCCCTTGACTCAGTCAATGCACTCGCATCTCCTTGAGTGGTGAGTCGTAGGAGCTAGTGGAGCTCGACGATGTTGCGGGCCTATGTCGCAAGCTGCTGCTCCAAAGGTGACAGGTCGCTGGCATCATTTGTGGCTACATCAGTTGTTGATGCAGGTTACGTGTCGGTCACTGTCATGGAATGTGCGGAGGCATGGTCACACTGCTCGAGCGCCCCTTGTAGGCGTTGTGCAATCTTCGTCCAGTTCTTGGGGAGCTTCCACTCTGTGTAGCAGTATGCTCCCCCTGCAGTTGTAGCACTCCCTGTGTTCCCCTTGGGTCGGCTTTGGATTGTCCTATCCCTTTCCATCCTTGCCACCCCTCCTATTGTTTCTTCCCTTCTTCCCTTAAACTATGGCAGCTTTAAAAGTTGCTACTACAGTTGCTGCCGTCAACCGCGATGACTAGCGGGAGGCGGAGGGAAGGTGTATGCTGATTGGCTTGCTGTGACATCTGAGGCTGACGCACCATGACGGGCGTTATTTGCTGCTCCAACTCCTACCACGTCTAGGATATTCTCAGTGGCCCATGACTGCAGCAAACCTCTATCGGCCATCTCCTTGAGACTTTTTAAGCTAAAGTTTTTGAAGGTTGTGGCATACTCGCGCCCAACACCGATCTTGATGGTGTTGAACGTTGAGTTGAGCGCCATGAGTTGAACCGGCACATTCATCCCAAGGGCCTTGTACAGCCGCATTGCCCCCCGGAAGTAGTTGGCCGGTGTCTTATGTGTACCATGGCGCAGAGAGTTGAATTCTGAGAGGCGCTGCAATGTTGTTGCCATGGTCGTGCCTTTGAAGAGAGTGGTTGCTAGCTTCAAGGCAGTGCGCGGGTCAGTCCCAATGCCAGTGCGCGGATCACCAAGGAGGGGTTCGAAGTCGAGGTGGTCCTCCTCTGTGACAGCCTTGAGGAGACCGTAGGCAGCATGAGCGGTAGTCTTTGTCTGCAGGGAGTCTCTAGTCTGATACTAAATGGTGTACGAGTACACCCCCTCGCTGACCGCCCACATACAGAACTGCTGCTCCCGGGTGGTGTAGCTGTCCTCCTACTGGTAGGCGGGGGTATCGGTCTCAAACCACTCAGGAGGCTTTGCCGTTGTCAGAGCTGTCAGGACAGCTTGCTCAAGCAACGGAGATAGGGGATCGTCCTTGAGTCCCAGGCTCATGCAGAGCATCTGGTCCCCAAAGGAGGCTTGGTTTGCGGCTACCCTGAGCATGTCTCTTGGGTCTTCTTCCCCACTCAGTGCTGCTTTACACGCCGAGCGAGTCCAACGCTGTTTTTCTAGCTGTGCAAGGCATAGGCGTAGCATGCCTTCCTCATCAAGGGCGTCTGAGTCCGGCTCTAGAGGGTTCTCGGTCGGCTCAACATCAAATATTCCTAGAGTCGCATCGACGTCAGCTAAAAGCGCACTCTCGACTGTCATCTTGTCCTTGCGCATTGCATCGCGGAGCAGCTTCTGTTGACGCTCCTGCTGTTTTTGCTTGTCCTACTAATGCTGCTTTGGCTGGACTCCTACTAATGCTGCTTTGGCTGGACTGCATCTCAAAACAGCTTGAACAGGCCAGCAATCTGCTTGGCCGTCTGATCAGCGTGGTGAGCCTGCTGCTCACGTAGCTCGCACAGGCCATGTGATAGCAAGCTTCGGCTAGACGGGAATTCAGCCTGAGTTGCGCCTTGTGTGCTACCAACTACGCCGGAGGTAGCAATGCCAACATCCGTAATGGAGCTGGTAGTGCCGAATCCGGCGGGTGCGTCCTTGGGCATGGAAATGGGTGGATGTTCGTATGCGTGTACTGCTGCCTCTGTCATTGTCGTTGGGTGGCAGATGGTTCTGAAAGAATTCGGCAGCGTTTTCCTCACCCCAGTGGGCATGGGATCTGTGTCAATGCCTTCTTCAACCTGGATGCCGTTAATGGACCACCCCACGCTGCTGAAAACGTTTCGGCAGTATTTCACCCGCCTTCTTGGGTGTGAGACATTAGGAAGAGGCCGTAGGGACGTATGTGGGTACCTGAACTACCCCCACCCAACCCAGGAGTAGAGGGGAGCCCAACCACAAAGGGGGAGGGGAATACCAGACCAGATCCGATGGCAGAACATTGTTGCTGTTGCCGCTGCTGCTGCTACGGTGGTGGGTCCTCCCAAGACCTGTCGTTGCTGCTTCAAGGCGGTAGCTCTCGCCGTTGTTGCTGGCTGCTGCTGTAGCCCAGTGCTGTAGCCCCGCTGGTGCTGCTGCCCACTGCTAGAGACGTTAACTGCCATTGCCTCCCGTTAATGCATGCCACCGCCACTGTAGATGCTGCTCCGCACAGCTGTCGTCACCACAACAACCGTTGGGTAGCCATTGCTGCGGCTGGTCCCAATGCTCCAGCCGCTGGCTGCCGCTCCTCCTTGCTGTTGCACGCCGCCGCCGCTGCAGCTACCGCTCCACACAACTGCCGCCAGCGGTACGGCTGCGCAGCTCTCACTACAGCTACTGTCTGCTGCTGCAGTTGCTCGCGGCCGCTGCAACCTGCTGCTGCACCGCACCGCCGCTGCAGTTACTGCTACGCACAGGTACACTGTAGCTGCTGCTTTGCAGGGATGCCATTGCTGCTGCAGCTACGCATAGCTGTTGTTCAGCTCAGCTGTCGCTATGATTGCTGTTAAGCGGGCCCTCCCAGGGCCGTGGTGTAAATCTCATACGCAGCTCGTCGAGCTCTGGCATGTCAGCTCTGATACCAAAACAGACACGTCCTGCACCCCTTCCCTCATTCCCGAGCGCGGAGCTCTACTTTGTGGTTGGAATGGAACAAACGGGAGGAGTAACAGTGGTGTGTGTGAAAAGTTCTTGGAGTTCTAACGAGAGCTAGCAACGACAGGTTGAAGCTCGCTAAATGAGCCCACCCGTCGGCCGGCGAGTTGGAGCTCGCCGGCTCTCACCTGAACTCCAAGGGCATAACCTTTCTCGTGTTCCACAAGTGTGCAACATGAGTTTGGTCCTAAACTACGCCTTTCCAAACCATCACCAGTTCACAGAAAGGACCAAACTAGGTCACCAAGCCACAGAAGTTCAAACATGAACGAGTACATGTACAAAACAAGATTGTTCTGAGACAAGGTACGAGCACTCCATCTTGCCGCCAGGAGGGAAGCCAACTAGTGCTGTTGAATCGAGATCGAGATGAGAAATCTCGGTCTTGAAGTCAGTTTTGAACCTTTCGGTACAAGCTGTCTCGTACCGTCGGCCACGATCGAGACATTCTCGATCTCGTACCGACGTGCAGGTGGGGGCGGTCTCGATCTCATACCGATCTCGACATCAATGTGCGAGGTCTCAAATTTGCACGATTGAGGGCGCGTTCCAGCATGTGGTTTTCTATATTGCGGCAAGGAAACATTGCATGGAAGGTCGCGGAAAAAGCACACTTTTATACAACAAGATCAACGGACACATTTCTCAAGTTCGAACGTTCCAGTGGTTTAGATATGGACAAACCATGTGCATATGTTTGTATTGTCTACACTTCTCTATCTCTATACGCTGAGCCACGTCAGCCCCTGTGGTACGCACTGGAAGATTTTACTTCAATCGAGCGACGAGTTGACAAAATGTAGCGGATTGCCAACTGCTGCCACAGGCCAGGTTACACTCTAAAACACGAAAAATTGAACGTCACGCTTGCATTTCAAATCCTCTACTGCACTTGCGCTTCATCGCGCACCTCTGAAAGCACTTGCCACTTTGGTACGATACGAGATTCTCGTACCGTACCGACGTGGCAACCTGCCTGTCTCGGTCTTGTCTCGTCTCGCTTGAGACGTCTCGATCGAGATTGTCTCGATCCAGTGCAGTACGAGAAATTCGAGGCGAGATAGTTCGAGACAGTTCGAGATCGAGACCGATCTCGGTCTCGATTTAACTGCCTTAAAGCCAACACGTGTGGTGACGGCGGGAGTGGTTGGTACAATTGCTTGGCAGCTGCCGGACTCGCATTTGCTTCCCCAGTCTTCCATACCCTCCACCTCATTAGGAGTCTGCTAGGCAGCAAGTTGGGGCAACAGCCTTGTTGATGCAGCATGCGGGCTTCCACGCTCGTTGCTTAAGTCTACTGCCCCCCTCAGTCTGCTGCTCTAGAGACTAAGTCTTAAGCTCTGGGTTTTTCACTCAAAAATGCGCGCGCCAGTGTTAGCGCAGGAAAGCAGCTGGAAACTGAAAGTGACTGATTAGGAATGAAGAATAAGCAATAATGGGAGACCCCTCCAAGTTCTAGCTCCCCGCCACTTGTGTAGAACTTGTTACTCAGCTAACCAGCCAATCAGAAAATAGTCCTAGACCTATTTTCTGGCAGGCAGGGTTTCCTCGGTGAGCCCTGCCAGACGCCCGACAGCCCAAAACCCGGGCGTCGTCCGTTTTGCCTGAAAACTGGACCATACCATAATGCCAACTTTGCGAACGCAGTCGTGCGGTCAGAATTAGCTAGAAAAACAGCAGCATAGAGTTATCGCTGCCCGAACCCAGGCAGTGCCTACGACAGTCAGTGACGCCAAACACTGCCACACAGCAAGAGACATGGACCCTAGGCACAACATCATGCTCCAGATGCAATGACACAACCAGAAACAGCGCTGGGTGCATGTTGTTGGTATGTGTCTCACAGATCTGTTGTGACCTCTGGCCTCGCTGCACACTCACCACAGTGACGCAGGTGATTGATGCTGGAGTGACACTGACGCTGACGTCACCACTCGTGTGGTGCCGTCTCGTGATTATGCACATGCCGACCGTCCAGAGCCACACTCACAGGACTTGCGTCAGAGTTATCTCTAGCACGTGCCTCCATAACCTGTTTTATCGTTGACATTAGGATTCCTAGTGTGATTGGGATGCATGTCCGATTTTGCTTTCCGGTTTTGACAGGTTGCATGCGTGTACATTATTGAGTGGTTGAGATCCGGGTTCATGTTTCATGTGGCGTGGGTGCGAGCGAGGCTTGGCTCGCCGTCCGCCCGCTCGCCACCCCGCTGCCCGTTGCTTGCTCGCACCTAACCCCTCTGTAGCGTGTTACTCGTTACTCGTTCCTCGTTCCTTGAAAAAAAACCTGACTCATGGCTTCCTACCTCTCTTGGTGCTCCATGCGTCTGTGTCTCACTCTCCCTCACACACACTAGTCTCCACTTCCCACTCGTATCAGAGCAGTGTGAGGGAAGGAGCCACGCTCACGAGTGAGCGAGGAATCCGGGTCATGGGGCGACAGTTTGCCACCGCTCCCAAGCTTCCGCCACCCTTTCGCGTCACTGGCTGCAATCTCGCAGCCAACGCCCTCTTCCGGCCCCTACCCTTCTCACGAGTATGCGGGCACCCTCCCTTGCAGCCGCTTCTTCGTAGCGGCAGCTGCCACTAGCGCATTCTGCGCCGGTTTGCGCCAGCAATCTGCTCCCGCCCGCCGTAGCATCTGCCCCGTCAACAGCGAAGCAAGAACTATACGGTGCCAACGGGAACAGCCGCAGCAGTCGCTGCTGCGGCGGCCGCAAGGCTGCATCTTGCGAGTGACGGCAGCTGCACTCGCCACCAACCGCCGCAACAGCGGCGTCAGCAGCAAGAGCAGCAGCAACGGCCGTTCCCGTATGGAAGCCACTGCAGCCACACCCGGCCATTTGCACCCGCATTCAACCTCTGCGGCTGCGGCAACGGTAGCAGCTGCAGCGGCACTAGCCTCAGGGTTGCAACACCAGCCATAGTCCTGCTACTGCGTAGACAGCTGAAGCGACAGCGACAACAGCAGCAGTGGCCGCAAGACTGGCCCCTACACGGCCATAACTCTGACTGTGGCTACATTGATGTCTTCCGCTAGCGTAGCTACAACGTCAACAACCCCTAAGGCTGCACACGGATCCTATCCACGGATCTTGCGGTGGATCCGGATACGTGGGACGGATCCTACATCTGGATCCGGCATCGGGGTTCCGGATCCATGGGTTCGCGGATCCAGGTATTCACGGATCCGGGAACCGGATCCACAGTTCTTGTATACCGGATCCAGCCTGACTTGCGTGGAAAAAATCAATGTCTGCGTAGGGCACGCTCGACTCCTCCGTGAGAGGAGTCGCACATGCTTAGCACACACGACTCCTCCCAGGGAGGAGCCTAGCGCTGCACGCTTGATGGGAGTACTCGCAAACCCTGTATTTGGAGGGTTCACGAGTTCTCCCATAACAGCGTATTGTGCTGTTATGGAAGTGGCCATTGAGGGCGGCCCTCATGTGAGGGTCGGTTGCGTGCGTCGGACGTGGACCACCTGAACTTCGCGCCAAAAGTTCTGGTGGTCCACGTCTGACGCACTGTCATGCTCCGTTCAAGTGCGCATGTTAAGCGCGGCACGCAGAAATGACTGTTTGAACTTCAATGAGCTAGTTTCATGTGTCCGTGACAGACTTGAGCAAGACTTCTCACTATTTTTTCTTCCCCCTATCCCCTCCCCCCCTCCCCCTAAGGATCCGGTTAGGATCCGAGAATACAAACCGGATCCTGGAACCTGGATCCGGATCCGTGGATCCGGTTCTGGATTGGGTATCCGTGGATAGTTGCCACGGATCCCAGGATCCGTGTGCAGCCTTAACAACCCCCGCTGCTACACCCTCACATGTAGCAACAGTGGCAGCACCGTCGGCAGCACCTGCATCAGCAGTGCTAGCCGCAACCACTGCAATCTTGGCAGTGGAAGTCTTGTGGTGGTGGTGCTACGGCCGCAGTCGCACCCGCACCCATCATAGCATACATAGCTGTGACAGCAGCAATGACTCCGACAGCATCAGGGACGGTGGTGGTGCTCCAACAGACACGTTGGCGTAGAGTGACGTCTTCGCTCCGGTGACCCTTGGAGCATATTTCGAGGGGAGGACGGGGCATCTCCATCCACATCGTCGCACAGGGATGAGCGGCGACAGGGCGTCCGAGGTTGCCTTAACACCGTCTGCGCGTGCGAGTCGCCAACGTCCGGCAAGCGTCTCTCCCCCTTTTTCTCCCGGGGGGGACCCACAGCAGCACAAGTCACCGCAGCTGAGCACCATTGCCCAGCTCTCCACAGTGTTTGTGCAGGACGCATTTGGTCTTTTGAGCACGCTGACGCGAACGTTGTCCGCTATCATACACGTTGCTGCAGCTGCGGCCGCTACCTTTGCAGCAGCTGCTAGAGCTGCGCGTGCACTTGCTGCCACATCTGCTGGGCGCGCAGAGGCCTACACTGAGGCAGCGGTCGTTGTTGGCCCCATTGCTACGGCAGCCATAGACATAGGCACGCAGGTCTCTGTTGCAGCGTTTGTCGTTGCATCCGCAACTGCATCTGCTACTACAACAGCTGCATCCTCCATCCGTACCTCTACCGCAGCAGCTATCACCGCCACTGCATCGGCTTCATCTGCACCACACCCTCTCGTCACAGCGGCCATCTCCATCATCGCCGCATTTTCCACCCTAGGCGCAGCCTTCGTCACCGGCGCTTTTGCCCTGGTGGTTCCAGCTGCGTCTACAGTTACTTTCCTCTCCTCTGCCACTGCAACTGCTGTTCCTCCTCTCCTTAGGTTCCTCCGCAACCCATCTCCTTCCTTGGCATCTAGACCTGCCCCTTTCTCTTTGCAGTGCGTGTCTGCTCCCTGGCGTTGTCTCTCTTGCGGTGGCTTGCATTGTCTGACTCGGGGTGGGCCGTCTTGCAGCTCTCTCTCCACTCGTCCAAGACACCCCATTTTTCCCACGCCCACTTGGGCTGGGGAAACTCTGCCGAAATCTGTCCTGCAGAGCCCCACGGTCGTCACCATGCCTGGTCACGACGAGTCAATCATCGTGTCCCTTTAGCGTCAGCTGACCCTTGCTCGCGAGGCTCAGCAGGAGGCTAAAGATCGCCTTAAGCTCGCAGAGGACAACCGTGCCGCATTTGCTGATGAGGTCGCGGCCATAGTGTTGCGTCGCTTGCCCGCTGCGTCTGTCGTCCCACCTATTGGTGCCAATGCTAATGCGTCTTCCACGCAGTCTGGCTCTAGCACCTCTGCTGCTGCGCACTCCGGCACTCCTGTTGCTCCCCTCTCCTTTCCTGTGCCACGCCAGCACGACTTCTTCTCTCAGCCACCTACTCTCTCCCCTGGTCTTGCCTTCTCTTCCTGGGAGGTGCGCTTCAGCGCATGGGCTCAGGGGGAACGATTGTGGGAGTACTACTCTCCGGCTGTCCCTCCCTTTGTACCTGCTGCCTCTGAATCCGCCCGCGCTGTCCGCGCTCTCCTCGCCGCTGATCCGGAATCACTCATTGATGATGTGGGCACCTTCAATGCTGACCCTGCTGCCCAGCGCCTTGCTGACCCCATTGGCGCATATGCCATGCAGCGTCGGCGTACCACTGTCACTGGCCAAGCCGCCCAAAGTGCACTTACAGTCGGATTCAACACGCTCCTCATGCGTGTTGATGGGACCACCGACGCCTATTGGGCTCGGGGTCTCAAGCTCCTTCGTGAGTTTGGCGACGCAGCACCTGGCCAGCTCTCAGCCGTTTTGACCATGGTCAATGGCCTTATTCCCGAGCTGTCCGACCTCCTTCGCAGCATCAACGCTGATGAGCTGCAGTGCCTCGCCTCGCAGCCGGTCCCTCCCAAGTCGCCGCCTGGGCTTGGCGCCCTTTGGGACTTCACGTCTGAGTTCCTGCCTGCTTGGTGGACTAGTCTGCAAAACGAGCGTCTCCATCGCTCTGCCGTCACGGGTGTTGCTGCGCCCACCACTACTGCTGCATCCTCCTCCCCGACTGCATCTTCCTCTGCCCCCGCCTCCTCTGCCTCGTCCTCTACTGCCTCTGCCCTCGCTTCCCAGGGTCGTGGGAAGGGCAAGGGGAAGGGCAAGGGCAAGGGCAGAGACAAGGGTGCTGCTACTTCTTCACGTGTTCCGGGCGCAGTCGTCTGTTGGAACTGTGGCTCTGTTGAGCACTCTGCTCGTACTTGCCCCACTCCCCCGGATGATCTCCACCTCGCCCGGGCCATTCGCGCTCACTTGGCTCGCACCTCCGGCTCCTCCTCTTTTAACGCACCCTCCAGCTTCAGTGTTCCATCGCGTGCCTTCACCCCTCTCCCAGCCTTGGCTCACGCCACCTCTGGTGTGCCTTCCCCTCCGCCCGTCTGGCCACCTCGGCACCGGTTATGTCTTTTTCGTTGGAGGGACCGCTGTGTCGTGGAAGAGTGGTAAGCAGGGCTGCGTGGCACACAGCTCCAGTGAGGCTGAGTATGTTGCTCTAGTTGTAGGCACTTGCGAGAGTGTATGGCTATGGCGCTTGCTGCAACAACTGCGTGTCCCGATCCGTTGCATCACGTTGCGCTGTGACAACCAAAGCACTAAGGCAATTGCTGAACACGATGGCATGCATCATACACGCACGAAGCACATCAATGTGGAGCATCATTTTGTTCATGAGCGTATTACTGCAGGTGATGTCCGGGTCATCTGGGTCGATACACAACAGCAGCGAGCTGATTTCCTGACGAAGGCACTTAGCAGTAACGTCTTCAAAGCAGCTGTGCATGCTGTTGGGTTGTTGTGTCCACGTAGTGATCATGGGTGAATGTTTGTTCCAAGTGTGTGTACAGTCTTGTGTCACTCCTTGTGACACTTGTTTGTGTCTGTGCGTGTCGTTGTGCATCGGTTGTGGGTCATGGGGGAGTGTTGGTATTTGTCTCACAGATCTGTTGTGACCTCTGGCCTTGCTGCACACACACCATACTAACGCAGGTGATTGATGCTGGAGTGACACTGGCGCTGACGTCACCACTCATGTGGTGCCGTCTCGTGATTATGCACATGCCGACCGTCCAGAGCCACACTCACAGGACTTGCGTCAGAGTTACCTCTAGCACGTGCCTCCATAACCTGTTTTATTGTTGACATTAGGATTCCTAGTGTGACTGGGATGCATGTCCGGGTTTGCTTTCCGGTTTTGACAGGTTGCATGCGAGCAGGTTATTGAGTGGCTGAGATCCGGGTTCAGGTTTCACGTGGCGTGGGTGCGAGCGAGGCTTGGCTCGCCGTCCGCCCGCTCGTCACCCCGCTGCCCGTTGCTTGCTCGCACCTAACCCCTCTGTAGCGTGTTACTCGTTACTCTTTCCTCGTTCCTTGAACAAAAACCTGACTCATGGCTTCCTACCTCTCTTGGTGCTCCATGCGTCTGTGTCTCACTCTCCCTCAAACACACTAGTCTCGACTTCCCACACATGTAGACAGTATCTGCAAGGGCAGTGACCGCCGGCGGCCCGACCGCCGAGGAGGCCTACCGATGGAGCTCAGCGCGTCGCCGGAGGGAGGAGGCTCCAGTGAACTGTGAGTAGGCCTCAGCATGCGTCTGCTCCACCGAACTACACTCGAGCAGCGTCGAGTCTTGCCGTCAGTCACCTGCACGCCGATGTACACAAGCCGGGAGGACACAACAGAGTACAATGAGAGATGCACGAAAACCAACATGCAAGGCAATGGACTTGAGCCGAGAGGCCACATTAAGCTATGTACATAGTGACAGAATCCTTGCGAGGTCCGATGTGTAGTTGCGCGAGTTCGAGATGAGATAAGGCGAGATTGATCTCATCTCGAATTTCTTGTCTTGCCTCAGATCTCGACCTCCTCGTTAGTTGTTTTGAGAAGGTCTAGATCTCGTCTCAGAGTGCGAGATTCATTCAAGATTTCCGAAATTCCGAGATGTGATCAATCTTGAACGCCATGTCTGAAGAACCCCTCCCTACACAACAAGATCTACAGCTCAAATAGCTTAAAGCCTAGACACCAAGAAAAGGCAACAAGACATAGCTTGGGGCTCTCAGATTTGCGCACACGCATGTGACGTTCTGAGCATTGTCAAGAGCACGCACCAAACAAGTTCCGTACTATAGGTCCACCTACTAAGGTGTCCCAGATAGAAATGGGATACCTTCTAAGGGATCGGCTTTTGGGTCATGCTTTTTCCACAAAGAAAGTCGATGTGCATTTGGATCACAGAATCTCGAGTGTCACCACCTCCTCTGATTGTTAAATTGAAGAACTTGCTCAGTGTATAGAGTAGACAGTGAAGGCAGAGCTTTTAGCATGCTCTTGAAAGGTTCCAAATCAACCCAAAATCCGTGGATGCAGACCGTCCAAACTCTTCTTGGCTGAAGTACCATCTTCCTCCACACAACAACGTGCTTCTCTCAGAAGAAGCTCCATTCACAATCAGACACTACTTCGAAGCTCAAACACAACATGGCATTTAAGGCAGATGGGTCGACGAAGCAGGTTTGAGTCAAACCACATCAGACGGTGATCTGCATCGAATCGAATCGAATCGAATCGAATCTAGTCGAAACGAAATCAAACCAAGGCACTTCCTTGTCAGTAGGGCCGAGAGCGGTTGCCACCATAGTCTCTGCGATCTGCACCACCGCCGCCGTACCCTCCGCCACCGCCACCACCGCCACCGTAACCGCCACGACCTCCGCCTCGAAAGCCCCTGCACAGGCGACAGGTCCCAATTCAGCAAGAAGCTCGAAGGTTTTGGGTTTCATGGCCAGGACAGAGGTCACAAAACCTTTCCCAAGTAACATTGACTCCAGCCTACATTCACGTACCACACCATCCCCAGCTTTTCT
>SZWC01008917.1:58588-71312 GCA_023375785.1 Penium margaritaceum | reverse complement strand
TCTCTCTCTCTCTCTCTCTCTCTCTCTCTCTCTCCCCCCGAGCAAACGACTGCGCCGCATCCCTCTCCCCTAGTGGACAGTTGGAGAGGAGAGGGTGCAGGGAGCTCCCACAGGTTTAGAGATGTAGAAAGAGACAGAAGGAAGTGGAACAGTGGGACAAGGACCCGGACATCGCATGCAACATCATACAGATTTCTTCTTTTTTCAAAAGCAACTTGCGCACCGCTTCAGATATAGACATCCCGCAGTGCCCCAAGCTGTCGCCGCCTCAAACCTGACACAGCAGACACACGCACACGATGAGGCCTTCCTGCGCCGTCTTCCTTCTTGCTTCAATTCAACCATCACTGGTTTGCAGAGTTTGCCACGCTGTTGCACTGAGTTCAACTCTCGGTACGCCTTTGTCATACCTTTCTAAAACGCCTTTGCAAAGCGTTTAGAATAACATGACGCCCATGGATTCAAGAGTTTGTCACACTGCTGCACTGTGTTCAACTTTGTCTGTCTCTCTCTCTCTCTCCGCGTCTTCGTCCCCATACCCCGCCCCTGCCGCCTCCCCCACATCAGCCAGGCCCGCCGGCTTGTCCCGCTCTGCCGTAGCCTTCGCCAAAATCGTCTCAGTTCAACAGTACGTGCCCTGATCATTTGTCGTGAACTTCCGTCTCCTTTTCATCTGTTCTAGGTATTTCAAGAAGGGCAGGACGGATTTTTTTCGCCTACCGACGTTGGATTTGTGAAGCTCTGTTTCTAAGCTCGTTAATTCTCTTCTCTGACTTACCACCTCCGCCGCCGCCGCCCCCCCCATATCGGCCGGGCTCGCCGGGTTGTCCCGCCCCGCCGTAGCCCCCGCCGTCTCCACCTCCGCCTGCAGGAGCACCGCCGTAGTCCCAGTTGCCGCCCCCACCGCCGCCGCCATCACCGTACGACGCCATGTCCTGTGGCTCTTCTCAGTTGCCTTTCCACTCAGAACCTGTCTATGCTGTTCACTACGCCGTCCGCCCCTTCGTTTTGGACGTCTGCTTTGGCGGGATGCTGGACCGCCTCACCCTGTCGCCCCTTCCAACCCTGCTGTTAGTACGAACACCTGATTGTTAGAAGAGAGGCATGGAGCAAACGCTATGTATCCCGACTTTCGGATATTCAGCACATTCGGCCCCAACGCAGAACTGTACTCTTATCCACCCCCACGCCAGAACTAGAAATCACATTATCCCTGCGTCAAGAGAACAATATCCATCCACCCCTGGATCTCAGGTATGTCTCTAGTGTGATGCCAGTCGAAAGCATAGATGGTGAACAGGGAAATATGCAGGAAAGAACACGATTTGGGAGTTTGGGACACTTG
The DNA here is from genome assembly GCA_023375785.1 of Penium margaritaceum. NCBI lineage: Eukaryota > Viridiplantae > Streptophyta > Zygnematophyceae > Desmidiales > Peniaceae > Penium > Penium margaritaceum. Next base: position 69,967 of record SZWC01008917.1, on the reverse strand, counting down.
AGCAGTCTAAATTAGCCGTAATTGTACTTTAATGACAAGTGTCGAGTTCGTTCAACACACATACACGATGCCGAGGATGATTTTTCTTGTTTCCGCTGGCTCTTTGTGCTCCAACACAAGATTTATTTCTATCCCACTATTGAAACTTGGCTTGCTCAGGCTGAGCGCGCTTGTCAACGCTCTTTGAGTGTCTTTTGCAGTGATTGCAATGGTGAGTTTCTTGGTCCCACCACTCGCTTTCTCGCATCCAAGGAGGTCTGTCTGGAGACCTCTGCTCCTTACACACCCCAGCAGAATGGGGTTCATAAACGCTGGAACCGTACTGCCGCTAGCAGTGTCCGAACTCTTGTGTCTGAATCCGGCCTTCCCCTACTCTTTGCCTTTGAGGCCATGAACTACATGAATCTAGTGTGGAACCTCGTTCCCCATGGTCCTCTCCCTTGGTCTATCGCGCCCTTTGAGCGCTTGACTGACACTCATGCTGATCTTTGGCTTGCTTTTGTTTGGGTTGCATTGCCTCTCTCTGGTTGCCTGATGACGTGCGCGACGGCAAGCTCTTTCCGCGTGGCCGTCTGTGTCCCTTCTTGGGTGTCTCCATTCTGTCCAAATCTTGGTGTTCTTGCGATCCGGTCGGCCAAGGCGTCATTGAGTCTCGCAACGTGTTGTTCTTTGGTTCGGTTTTCCTCTGTGACCTCGGTCGTTTCTCGTCTACTGCATCCCTTCTTCCATTCTCTTGGCTGGGGGGCGAAGTCGGTCATGTCCGCCCCTTCGTCCCTCTTGTTCTACCTCCTTCGCTTGCACCCTCGCCGCTCCAGTCATCCAGCTCGCTGCCGCCGCCTGCCTCACCGTCCCTGCCCTCCTTGTCCTTGTCAAGCATGTCGGCCTCCCTAGCCACGTCCTCCTCCACTCATCGTCGCATGTGACTTCACCCTTGACTCCTGCCAACCCTGCCTTGTCGTCAGACTCTGCCAGGACGAACCCACCCATGTTCGTGGAACCCCTCAGCAAGCACATGTCTCACCCTTTAATCGTATTGGGCGCTTACATGCACTCCCTCACCACACGTCCAGCGTCACCGCTGATTCTGACTGTCCATCTCGGTCATAGTAAGCCCAATTTCCCATCGTTCCCACACGAATAGATGCACTAGGCTTAGCCACGGGCGTTTTCCATCCCAGCTCCACCCTTGGCTATGCATTGCTCGTCTCTGAGCACAGTCGTGTAGTAGCTGTTGCTACCACTCAAGCTGTTGTTGAGTTTCATGCTCCTCCTGGCTCCACCTCCCTATCCCCAGAGCCTACCATGGCCTGGTAGGCCCGCACAGCTCCTAATTCATAGCAAGAGAAAGGTGCGATACATGACGAGCTAAAGGCTCTCGACGACCATGTTGTGTACGAGCTGTTGACCTGTCCCTAGGATGCAAAGCCATTGATGCATGATGGGTCTTTCGGTGCAAGTACAAGCTAGATGGGAAACACTAAACAAGTACGAGGCTCGCGAAGGGCTTCTCCCAAGTTCCTTGTGTCGACTTCGATGAGAAGTTCGCGCCAGTTGATTATTACAGCACGGCTCATGCCCTGATTAGTCTTGTCGCTTAGTATGATTGGGAGTTGGATCACATGGATGTCAATAATGCCTTCCTCCATGGGCAGTTAAACGAGGAGATCTATATTATCCAGCCCCCTGGGTTCTGCGATGACACCGAGAGAGTCTGGCAATTGTGAAAGGCTCTTATGGCCTGAAGTAGTCACCCAGGTGTTGGAACCAAGAGATCACGTCCACACTTGAGAAAGAAGGCTACAAATGAAGCACAATGGATCCTTCTCTCTATGTCACCCCTCCGTCAGCTCTTTTTGTTGTTGTCCTTGTGTATGTGGATCACTTACTGATTGCGTCACCCTGTCAGGAGGCTTTACAGCCGATCAAGGCCCGCCTTTAATCCACGTACAAGATGAAGGACTTGGGACTGGCTCGTGCCTTTCTGGGGATGGATCTGGAACGAGACTGCCCCTGTCGCATGTTCCAGGTTCACCAAGCAGCCTACGTACACAGCCTTGGGGAGCACTTCACCCCCTTTCTTCAGGTAGTACCCACGACCTCCACGCTGATGGCTCTAGTTGGCCAGAGGTTGTTGACGGCATTAGATGTGTCAAAGCTGGCGGAGCCACTTCATGCAAAAAACTACCTCTGCGTGATCAACTCGCTCATGTACCTGGTGACGATGACCAGGGCAGATGTTGCCTACGTTGTAAACTTCCAAGTAGAGTTATCATAGTATCTGAGAGCACGATACCTTGAGGCTGCATTGCGTGTCATCAGATATGCCCTCTTCACTACTCACACTGGTCTGTGCTATCAAGCACAACCATTAGTTGTGGTTGATGACTGCATAGACAATGATTGGACACCTGACATTGATGCTCGCAATTGCACTGGATAGATCTTCCTTGTGGGTGGGATCGTTGTGTCATGGAAGCGTGACAAACAGGGTTGTGTTGCGCGTAGCTCTAGAAAAGCTGAGTATGGTGCACTTGACGCTCTTACGTGTGAGAGAATTTGGTTGTGTTATCTCTTGCCGCATCTGCGCGTTCCCATTTACTGCATAACTCTACGTTGCGACAACCAAAGCACCAAGACAATTGCCGAGCATGATGGCATGCACCACACTTGGACGAAGCACATCAATGTTGAGCACCATTTCATGCATGAGAGAGTGGCTACAGGTGACATCCAGATTGTCTGGGTTGACATGCAACAACAAAGAGATGAATTCCTTATGAAGGCGCTCAGCAGTAATGTCTTCAAGGATGCAATACTAGTCGTTGGTCTGTTGAGTGTCCGTGATTCATCTGGTTGAGTCCCTATGTCCATGTATGCATGTGTATAGTTGTGTCATTCACACCTTGTGACGTCCGCGTGTGTGTGGGTCATGGGGGAGTGTTGGTTCCTATGTCACAGAGACGTAGTGACCTCTGGCCTCACTGCACATTCCATGCATCACAAATGCAAGAGATTGAGAGTATCAAGATTCTACCGCCGGCCCGATTACCGTCGCCGAGACATGGCTTTGGACCATGTGAACCTCAGCGTCACGTTTGCTCATGCTGACTATGTTATCTTGCCGTTTGCAGACTTGATGCTAGATCTAGACACACCTGGGGCATGTGGGTGATAAAATGGCTTGTGTGTGTGTGAGGATAAACAAGAAGGGGGAGGGGGTGGTTCAATTCTCAGGATGTGGTCTAGTGGGGATTGAGCCTCGGGTTAAAGCGAGCTCGCCGCTCGCTTGCTTGATTTTTCCTCACCCCTCTCCTCAACAAACGTTTGAGCCCTTGTGACTGCTCTCTCTTGCCGTTAAACCTTTCCTGGTACTCTTTGAGTTCCATGGCATCTTGCCACTAGTGAAATTCTTGCAACAGTCTTGTTTCATTTCCGACCACTCACTTGCATGCAACGCAGAGGCACGAACAACAAGGGTTCAGCTAGGGGAAATAGTGAGATCGCATAAGCTTAAACAAGCTTTAGTAAGTACTAAGAAAACAAATAATTGGCAAGCACTATGCATGAATACTTGCCGCGCCGCACGGTGGTTTTCGCACGTTGCAGTGCCACTTTGTCCTACAACCGGCCTAAAACCATTGTCTTGGACATAATTCTACACACAGGTGACCAAATGATGCGCCGCCGGAACCTAGAGCTACAAAATCTTGAGCTAGATGCTACGCTAGGTCAAGTGCATGTGCCCAGTATCAAGCGCTGGACACACAAAGCAAGAAAAGGCAAACCGGGCCAACGACCAGTCCACGAAGAGGATTCTACAAGCTACAAAATATCAGAGAACATAGCTCAGAGCACTTTGGCACGTCAGTAGCAACCTGGTGCAATACCGGACAAGGCTCCAGTGCCAGATCCGTCTGCATCAGGAATCTGCATGAGCATGGACATGGCCAAGTGGTCACAATAAGCTGAACAGACACATGGGGACACAACACAGCACAAAACTCCCACATGATCCGATGGTATGCATGTCCATATGCATGCATACACATCACGGGGACGTGTCAAGAGTGCGTAATAACACATATGTACACATACACATCCCACACTCAATCAATCGTAGGGAAGGGGCGCAGCCCGACGGAATGAATGCTCGCCTTCGCCAGGAAGTATGCGCGCTGCATGTTTGTGTCCGACCCACATGATGCATAGGACCTGCCGCTCGACCAAGTCATGCACAAAGTGATGCTCAATAATGATGAGCTTTGAGTGTGCATGGAACACGCCAGAGTTCTCAGCAATGAGAAGCGCACTCTGGGCTTCACAACATAGGACAACAATGCGCATGGACTAATACAACTCCCGGAAGACGCCCAGGTCTTGGGCTTTCGGGCGTCTGGCAGGGCTCACCGAGAAGACCCTGCCTGCCAGAAAATAGGTCTATCACTATTTTCTGATTGGTTGGTTAGCTGAGTAACAAGTTCTACAGTAGTGGGGGGGAGCTAGAACTTGGAGGGGTCTCCCATTGTTGCTCATTCTTCATTCCTAACCAGTTACTTTCAGTTTTCAACTGCTTTCTGGCGCTAACTCTGGTGCGCGCGTTTCTGAGTAACAAACCTAGAACTTCAAGACTTAGACTCTAGAGCAGCAAACTGAGGGGGCAGCTGACTTAAGCAACGAGTGTGGAAGCCCGCACGCTGCATCAACAGCGCTGTTGCCCCAACCTGCTGCCTAGGTTTTCCAGCTACTTCCGCTGAGTATGAAGATACATGACGTATTTCATGTGAGCCTACTGGCTCCATACATGACAGACGGAACCGTTCAGCCACCGCTAGCAGTCCTTATTGCCGACGGCCAATACAAGGTCCTTCGCCTACTATAGCACCGAAAGCGTTTTCTTCGGTCGCGCGTTGATAGAGAGTACCTCGTTCACTGGGCCGGTTGTGGACCTAAACATAATTCATGGGAGCCCGAATCTCGGTTGCCCACAAGGGTGGTCAATGAGTTATGGAGCGAGCTTGCAGCTCGCAAAGATTGACGCGTGGTAGGAGGTACCACCTGAACGCGGCAAAAGTGAACAACATTCCCACGGGGCATCATTCATGCAGAGCGACCAGACCATAGGAGGTTGGGGACGCCCAACATGGTTGTCGCACAAACGCCCGAGCCTAAAGGGGGGAGGCCGCTAGCCGTGCTGACCTATAAGCTGGAGCTTAAGTCCAAATACTATGCACGTGTTCATGTCTAGCTGGTGATTGACATTATTGATTTTCTTTCACGATATTGATGACTCACTAATTGACAATCTTGCTTGTTGTTCACGAACCGAGATGATTCATAATAAGTGGGGAGGAATGTAGCGGGAGGGCCGGTTTGGCCTTCCCTCCTCGCTGAAGCGAGAGGTGGTTACGCACCACCCCTCACGTCAGCGAGGGCTGGCCGGTCGCCAGTAGTTCGATGGTTGCAGGCCAGCTCGCTACCGGCCGGCGGCCGGCCAAGCGACCGGCTGGCCACCGGCTGGCCAGCCGCCAGCCACCGATCATGGCCTCAGCCCGATCGGCGGCTGAGGGGCCACGAGGGCCTCGAGGGCGAGGCCTCGTGGCCTCGTGGCCTTGCTCCCCCTTGCCCACCTTGCAAACGAGCAAGCAAGGACTAGGGATAGGGGGAGCGAGGGTGAGGACGAGAGAGCTGGCGCAAAATCGCCAGCGTGCCTATGCTGGCGACGATCGACGCGGCGATTTTGCGCTAGAACGGCAAAACGCAAATGGAAGTTCGTTTGTGACGAACTTCGACATAAAATAAACAAGATAACTCTGGCGAACCCACGAGTTTGGGTCCCAAAACCAGGGGTAAGGTTAAAAACAGAAATGGGCCTTCGGAGACTCAAAATACTCGAGTCTCCCTGCTCTGGGTCGTTGATGAAGAATGCCCCTTTGTCATACGAAGGGGGTAAACCCCTGACGTAGACTGAGAACGCCATTCTACGAACTCCGACGACAACTTCAGAGTAGGAGTTGGAGACTCGACCCGTTAGAGCAACACATCAATAACATTTCACCTGTACTGGGTGTTCTGATGATATGTTTTTGGAATGGGAGCGACGTAGTGATAATCGTCAAAATGTGGGCACCGAGGAGATGGTCCAGCGAGAATAGGGGCAACTTGCAAGTCCGCCCGTGTACTTCCAACCAAAGTAAAGTTCACGTTCACGAGCGCCAGGGTGCTGCTACTTAGGAACAGAAAGCCGCTTCTGCACAGGATCGGTAGGACGCTAAGGCGTGAAGAAGGAATCGTCAAAGACGATGTACCAAGGATTATCGCCATCGCTTCCTCCTTTTATACCCGCCTCTACCAACCACGACAAACTTGCCCTGAGACCGTCAAGCTACTCACCTCGTCATGCTCCCTCTTGGATGATAACATAAGGACCTCAATCTCTTCCCCCTTCCCTGAACAAGAATTGACCGATTTTGTTCTCGATCTTAAGAAAGGGAAAGCCCCGGGTCTTGATGGCCTCCCATCAGAGTTCTACCAAACTTTTTGGAACGACCTCAAACCTCATTTTCTTTGCATGGTTGAACACGCCCATGCAACAAAAGAACTCCCTCCATCAATGAAGGGAGCGTCTGTCACCTTACTCTTCAAGAAGGGTGATCCCAAGGATATCCAAAACTACCGTCCCATCTCCGTCCTCTGTACTGACTAAAAAATCATCACGAAAGCCTTGGTGACGAGGCTCAACCCCCACCTACACCACCTAATCATCCCAGACCAAACTGGTTTTGTCCCAAAACGACACATACAACAAACAATATCCACCATTCTTGACATATTGACCTCCTACTCCAAATCGGACAGGTCTGAATTGATCCTCCTGGTGGATGTTAAGAAGGCCTACGACTCTCTTGACCCGGATTTTCTCCTACGCGCCCTTGAGTCCTATGGAGTCGGGTCATTCATCACCTCTTGGGTGAAATTGTTGCATAATGAATCCTTCCTCCACCTGAAAGTAAATGGCCACCTTTCTCCTCCAGTGCCAGTTTTCTCTGGAGTTCGGCAAGGATGTCCCATGGCTCCCACACTTTTTGTCCTTGCCCTCGAACCATGGTGCTCCCACCTTCGACAATCTGACCTACAAGGTTTTTCCATTCCATATTCCTTGCGCCCGTTGAAAATCCAATGTTTTGCTGATGATATCACTATTTTCCTCAAATCACCTACAGACCTCCATTGTGCCCAAAACCTTCTGACAATCCTCCATAAAGGAACTGGCTTAGAAATACACCCTAACAAGTCCGCTCTCATTGGCCTCGGCTCTCTCAACACCATTGCCCCGGCTGTGACAACCAACTATTCATGGAACCCTCAGTCTGAACGACTTCTAGGGATCCAGATCGGCCCGATTGTGCGCCCCTCTTTCACATGGGACTCTCTAGTAGCCAAAATCGTATCTCTCTCAACGCACTGGGCTGCTCAACACCTTCCGACTCAAAGTCACACAATTGTTGCCCACACCTTCATCATCCCCACTTTCCTCTACCATGCAAACCTTATGCCCCCTCCTTGTGAACACCAAAAAGGAATATCTCGAACCATCCTAAACTTCATCAGTGGATGTAAAACTCTAGGTCAACAACGATCCCTCCGATTCATTGGTGCAGAGAACATATGCACACCTAAAAGACTTGGAGGGTGTGGATTTACCCTCCCCGAGACAAGGATCACAGCTCACCATGCCCTGTGGCCTGTATCCCTGGCAACTCAGCCTCCATGTATGTGGATCAAGGCCGCTCTTCATCTCCTTGCTGCACACATTGCAGACCCGTACAAACTCCTCACAGCTCATCCAAGCATCCTTCGTAGCCACAAACTGCCAGACAGATGGCACACATACTTTGAAGCCTTCTATGCTCTAAACATTGACGTTGTGGGCCCCCCATTACACCCGCATTTTCTACTCAACAAACCTTTGTGCTTCAATCGCTTTATCCTCAAACGGGAAAATACCCCCTTTGGGCTTGCCCCAGGGGAATCTTTCCTTCACAACCTCAACCTAAATTCTCTCTTTGTCTTAGCCAATTATCACGTTTGGCGCCCTCGCACTCCAACCGAGCTATGCACTGCCTTCCCCAACACAACCCATCGTAGACGCCTCTATGCCCTCAAACGGTCCATACCTCATGAATGGACAGAGGCCCTTAAGGGTCATACCTGTGAATGGCCCATCTCCGAATACAAATATTACACAGATGTGTCCCATCGTTTCCAGGAATGGCCACCGACAATGCACTTTCATAATCTCCAGTTGTTTCTGTTTGAAGTCGTTGTTCTCCTCCATCTGCTACTTCTGCTTGCTGGCCTTGCTCTTGTTGCTGTTCATCTAGAACTTCTGCACCTTCTACTACTTCCGATGCTGCTCGATCATCACTAACATTTGAAGAAGTTACTAATAACATTGCCTCAGTCCTTGAGCTCCAAAATACCCAAGGCCAATACCTACCTCGAGAGTATCACTGCTCGAGAACAATATCCACCAAGAACCTTTCCCCAGTTGTAGCCATCAAAGATAATCGTTCGGGCTTGCATCTCATCCAACACACGTGGCACACTTGTCCTTTCCAAATTTTCCGCGTCTCTCTACCTGACCACTTGTCTATGAAGAAAGCCACCAAAACTCTCCGCCCCCTTTTATACCCTACTATTCTCTCTCCCCGTCTCACCCGTTGGCATGCTTCCATTGGGTACAGTCTCCCATGGAGGAAAATCATCTCTATCTTGCTTAACCCACTCTTTCCCTTCAATGGAAGAGACATTCTTTTTCGTATTGCCACACGGTGTATACAAGTCGGTACCCGTGTCGCTCCAATACTTGGTGAAGCAACTTCCCTTTGTTGTTTTTGCGGGGCGACAGAAGACTATGTGCACTGTTTCCTTACGTGTCCCACCATCCTTCCTATCACCAGCTTTACTCAAAACTCGTACCGCAGAGCTTTCCACAAGAGGATTCCCCCTGAGTGGATGCTTCTTTTCCGCGCTCCCCCAAGAAAGAAAAAGAATGTGTTGTGGTCCTGCTTGCAACTCACATTACTCCATCTGATATGGAAACGCAGGTGCGACCACCACTTTGAGCGTCTAAACACCCCTGCTACCTCTCTTCTCTGGAAAGCCTTCCATTTAACATGCCACCACTTCAATGTGCACCTAGCTCACCTTACAGAGCAATGCACGCGCAAATCCCAATTGGCTATCCTAACCATCCTGTTTGACACCCACTCCTTCCCCCTTCTCATCCCTCCTCCAGAGACTGCTCCTGAGCAATTCCCTCTCGCTGAAAACCGTGATTTCTTTACCTCCCTCTTACTAGGCGCAGGAACACCTCCTCGTTAGAGAGATGTTTCTTTGACAATGGAACAAAGGGGAGGAGGAGCACAGGAGCCCCCCCACGTGGTGGAGGCGGGAGGAGTTCTTCTACGCGTCCAGTCCGGGCTCATCCTGGGGGACCCTTGTCTCCCATTTTAACGGGGGCTCACGAGGTGCATGGAGCAGCAATTACACAAGACTTAACTTCTCCTCCCACGTCCACCGCCACCTCTCCCGTCATACAACTCGCCCCTACGCAAACGGTCGCTTCCTACCCCTTTGACGTCTGCACGGCGATCATCCTCCTAGCGGCCCCTAAAGGTCCCACTGACCTAGCCCACCACATCGAGGAAGCTGCACGCAAGCGCCTTGCCGACAAGAAGCGTTTTCCTACCGGCGCTGCTAGTGATGTGTGGGTAAGAGACTCAACCCTCCGTATGAGCAACCCAGGCAAGCAGATGCAGTTCTGGGATCTGACTGTGGACTCCAAATCCACTGCTGAGCTCTTTTGCAAGATAGGAGCCTTGCGCGTGCTAGTCCCTGGAGTCCCAACTCCCATCCTAGGGACGGTATTTATAGACCCTGTGACCCCCTTACTGGACCACTCCATCGAGAGAGTGGGCATCATTGTCAGCAGAGTGCCAAGAGGGTATAAACCAGGAGACATTGCCAAGATCTTGACCTCCCCCCTCACAAACCCAGATGGGACCACCTCTCCCCCCATCCTACGCTCAGTCCTCCACCTCCACACCCTCAAGAGAGTAGGTAGGGCCCCTAGCACCCTCAGCGGCTCCGCCCTCGGCCCGGTTGACGACCTCAAGTTCCAGTCAGTCAACCCCCGCCTCTTCTTCCCCGGCCTCCCCAATAATCTTGTGCTCATATCCTTCGACAGCGACATGTGCACACACTGCAACCGGGCTCACAAATCTTCCGTCCACAACGAGTTCCCAGTCAGGTGCTCATTCCGAGAGCTTCAACACCTTTCTCTCGCTGAAGCCAAGGTGGCTCACCTCTCGAACCTTCCACTCACACCATCATATCAGGGTCTACGAGATGACCTAGATATCCTCCTCACCTCCCCAGGCCCCCATCCAGAGCAATGGCAATGCAACCGGAGGCTGTGTCCGTGGTCCTGGGGTCGCGGGGTGAGCAGTTTGAACGCCTACCTTACTTCACTTACCCACACCTCGCCCTCTCCCCTCCAGGTCCCAACTTCCATGTCCCTTGGGCGCTTCTTTTGCGAACACCACAGGACGCTACCAGGGAACTAGGCATTTTGGTCCAACGTGCCTTGCATAAGGGTAGACCATAGGAGACTCTTGTGATGTCTTACAACTATTGCTTATGTGTTTTCCCTTGATTCGAGACTGCTCTGGCTGGTTATTTCATAGGCGAATCCCCTTTGGATGGTCCCATGGGGATGGGATGGATTTGCGGATGCAGGCTAAATGACGGGTTTGGGTGCTCGCTCCCATGTGTTGCTGGTAGCACTATCCCTCTCTTAGCAGTGGTTGGGGTCCCCTTGCTCCTTCTCTATGGCGCGTGTACGCCCGTGCTCTTCGTGATGAAAGTGTGTTTCCTCACCTCTGCTTGTGCTATATTCTCCAAAGTTCGTGCATTCTTGGCTAGTTGACAACTGCAATGTTGCTAACAATATAGGTTCAACTGAGGTGAAAGAAGTGTGTCTACAGCAGTTGGAAGCATTATAATGCCAACCAAATATTGCACCGCTCATTCAAGAAAATGCTCTCCGATGCCCCCCTCCCTCCCATTGTCTCCGACAAATCTGCCCCCACTCCCCCACCTCCCCCGCCCAAACCCCCCAGTGATAATGTAAGCCTCTTCCGACTATGTATCTAAAGGCCAAGGAGAGAGTGTGAGAGCACGTCATGATAGTCAGAGGAAAGAGATAGAGAGAGATGAGTGATAGAGGGTAAGAGAGAGATAGAGGGAGAGAGAGAGAGAGAGAGGGAGGGAGAGAGAGAGAGAGAGAGAGAGAGAGAGAGAGAGAGAGAGAGAGAG
>SZWC01008917.1:3903-14657 GCA_023375785.1 Penium margaritaceum | reverse complement strand
CACGCACCCACCCACGCACGCACCCACCCACACACCCCCGCACGCATGCACCCACTCGTACCTCTCTTGGTTGTACTATATCAGTCTGCCGTGCTGAACTTGTTGTGGACTGCTCACGCAGGTGGAGGGTCTCGCGCGACAGCTCCGTTGCGTCGGCATCGATGCTGCCTCACCTCCGCCGCTCAAACCCATCGAAAACAGGTTGGGTGAGGCTTGACATGATTGTTTGTTTGTTGTGGTGGAGTCGTTCTGTTTGCGGTCTCGCGGTCGGACACTGACCTCTCACACTCATTGAGGATAGTTTGGACCCAATGTTTCTAGGTGGAAATTGCAGTTGACACGTTGGGAATGCATACTTTGCCACACGAATTGATCAAGAGCTGCTAGGACTTTTTTTACTTGGATGGCAAAGACTGATGGCAGTTTGTGCAGTAAGAGAGCATGAAGACTGATGAGACTTTGTGCAGTTGGAAAGGGTGGTCAAGACCCCGTTGTGTTTGACGGCAAAAGTAATGTTTCGTAGCGTCCCATCGGCGTGCGCCTAGCACACCAAAACTTGCAGGTGGTCTCACTTAGGGCTAGTTCATCACGATATGTTTATCCCAATGAGATAAATTCCACAATCAAATGAGACACGATGATTTATCTTTATCTTATCCTCCATGGTCAGACGATAAATTCATCTTATCTTTATCCCCGACAATGATATCTTCTAAGGACGATAATTATCTTTTCCCATCCACGATAATTATCGCCTACCAAACGATAATTATCCCCCAAGGATATTTTGATCCCCACCCGACACAAAACTTATCCACATGCACACATGTTCACGTATGTGTTAAAAATTGAAAGGGGTGAAGAGAGGAGAAGAGGGAGGCAAGAGGTGGGGTAAGAGATATGAGACTGGAAGTAGAGGGGAGAGGAGGGGTGGAGTTGGGATGGTGAAGGAGGTTCATGAATGGTAGTTGGACTGATTATGTCACAGTAACGTACAATATACAAGGACAAACAGAAGTACACTGATCATGTGGTACCTCATCGCGGAGGGTCGAACTTCGTGAACCATGAGTTCAGGCACGAGTGCACGGAGAGTTGCATCGCTGAGACGGTGGCGGCCTTGGCCAATGATGCGTCGGCCAAGGCTGAAGACGCGCTCAACTGAGGCGCTGCTGGCAGGCACAACATACATTTCCATTGCACACTGCCGCATGCCCATCAAGTCAATGCGCATGCTCCAGTAGTGGTGTATAGGTCCCCCTTTGTCCTCATGTCCTTGGAACCAGTCCGCCTCATTCACCGTGTTCTGCGCACCACTCCCTTGCGCCCCCCACAACCCCCCCGCACCAACGGTCCCACTTGCTACCTTGGCTGCCCGAATTGCTGCAAGCAGCTTCCCTAGGGCTGGTAGTTCGATTACGATTCGATTTAATCAAATCAAAAATTGCCCAAATCACCACTTTCGAATTTTTTTAATCAATCGAAAATCGTCACCGTGATCTCAGATTAAATCATTGAAGATGCCAACCCCCCCAAATCAAAATCAGATTGCAGATCATGGGCAAATGGCGATTTAATCGCCAAGTACAGGTAGGGCAAAGAGACATGTAGCCATAGAATTTTTCACTGTTTTCAGATGGAGCAACCTTGACTACACTTTTCTGGGCACCATGGATCCAAGCCTTTTTTTCCTTAGTGCTCAAGGCCCGGGGGGGGGGGAGGGGTGAGTGAGGAATCTTCACATTGCAATGGACTGAAGACAGCACATTTGAAAACAATCACTGTCACACCAACTAATCCTTTCTCCATGCCCTATCCACCCCCCCCGCACTAATCTGCACGGCTGGAAGACTCGTCTGCGCAGTTGCTCGATGGTGGAGTGCCGGACTGCGTCTGCGACAGGTTCTGCAATGCAGCCTCCAGGTCAGCCGCAGACACGGCCAGCGGGGGTGCTGCAGTGCCTTCGCGCGCTGCGGGCTCGCGTGCGGTGCCAAGGCGCGCCTTGAAGCCAAGCTCCTTGAGCTTGGCACGCCAGCCACGGAGGCACACGACCGAGGTCATGGTGTCCTCGGCAAGTGCGTGGCGGCGCACTGACATGACATTGCCGGCGTGGGAAAAGATGCGCTCGGACGCGGCGCTGCTTGCTGGGATGCACAGGTAGTCCCGCGCCGCCAACGCGAGCGCCGGATACTTATCCTCGACGCGCCGCCAAACATCGATGGGGTTCTCAAACATCCCAATGGATGGCTCATTCTCCCACCCATCCAACTCATCACCGTCGACGCGGCGCGTGGTGTGGACACGGCGCTCAAGGGCTGCAAGGAGGCTACCGCCCCCGCTGGTTGAGCTGGCAGAAGTGGCAGACTGAGATGCAGTGATGGTGCCAGTCAGCCCCACCTTGTTGAAGTAGGGGCGGAGCATGAGGCNGGAGCAGCTCAAGGTGACGTACTGGTCGCCCTCCGCCCACCTTTGGATCTCGGTGAAGGCCGACAAGGCCTTGACGACCAGGTCCATAAGATCCCAGTCTGCGCCGGAGAGGCGCCAACGCACACCGCCGTCGTCACGCACTGCGCCGCTGTAGTCTTCAATGAAGCGCACTCCCACCGCTTTGTCCTTCACGAGGGCGTCGAGCATGTTGTAGGTACTACCCCACCGGGTGGGGCAGTCGTTCATGAGCCCGAGAGTTTTCGTGCCCTTGAGCTCCCGCCACCTCTTGCGGCGATCACGGCTGCCACGCACGTAGTTGGTGAGGGCACGCCCCTTCTCCACCACTGCTTGCACCTCGGGGTCAGCCAAGAAGGCTTGGACTCCGAGGTTCACGCAATGGCAGAAGCAATTGAACCACATTAGGTTGTTGAAGTCGGCCGGCTTCAGAGTTGCAATGCGGCGCATGGCCGCCTTGTTGGCGCTTGCGTTGTCAAGGGTGATGCCTGCTATCTTGCCGCCAAGCCCCCAGTCATTCCAGATGGAGTCGATCAACACGTCGGAGATTGCCTCGGCGGACTGAGAGCCGGGCACGTGCTTCAAGTCCAGGAGCATGGACTGCAACTTCCATCGCTCATCGAACCAATGTGCCGTGAGCGCCATGTAGTGCTCGAGGTTCGGGGACGTCTAGCCGTCGGTCGTGAAGGCCACCTTGCTCTTAACAAGCGCAAGGTGTGCCTTGATGACCTCCTTTGCTTGAAGGTATGCAGCGTCGAGGTCGTCGCTGACTGTGTGGCGCTCGGGTGGGCGAAGGTCAGGGCGCATGCCCTTGAAGAGTGCTTGCATTTCAGGTAGGTTGAGCACGCTGAAGGGGATGGTGCCCGCGCACATGACCTCCACCATGTCGCGGCGCAAGTGGTTGTTGGTGTACCTGAACACCAACAAGAGCAACAACAATGTTAGGAGGTCTTGTTGGCTGTTTTGCACCGCATGCAATGTGCTCTTCACATTTGCAAGCAATGTGCCCTAACAGCAGTGTAGTGTACATCACGTGTGAGGCTTTGGTTCATGGCGAATGACAACATGTAAAATGGACTGCATTCACTTAACTATAAACTACATCACCAATCAGGATAGAAAATGGATACATGGGTGGGACGAGGACGGGTGGAGAGAGTAAGTACTGACGTTGTGTATCCAGTTGCTGCAAGGCGGCGGATGTCGGCACTTGACACGAGGTTGGCGAGGCGCCCGCCTGGAAAGAGCTCCGCGTACTTGTCGGGGTGCCTTGCAGCAATGTGCGTTGCCATTGTGGACGTCTGCCCACTGCTCATCTTGTACTCCACGTTGCACAGAGTGCACTTGCGTTTGCCGGGTGCAGATTCAATGAAGACTTTGTGCACCGGACTGCGGCCAGGCTTGGGATCACGCGGGGCGTCAGCAGAGCGCTTGCCCTTGCCCTTGCCCGTGTCGACAGCCACGTTGGTGATGATGGACAAAGGCGAGGCCTCGGCGTTGGTCAGCGGCGTAGGGTTGTCAGCAAGGCCCTTGCCCTTGTCAACAGTGACGGGAGTTGGCGCGGAGGGGGGAGCCAGCGCACTAGTGGTTGTCGCAGGAGGGGGTGTTGCTGCTGGAGGGGGTGTTGCCTCAAGAGGGGGTGTGGCCGCAAGAGGGGGTGCTGCTGCAAGAGGGGGTGTTGCCGCAGGAGGGGGTGTTTCCGCAGGGGGTGGTGGTGCCGCTGGAGAGGGTGTTGTGGCAGGAGGGGGTGTTACTGTCAGCGATGGAGAGCCGCGAACAACGGCGGCGTAGGTGAACATGGAGGCCGCACTGCGCGCAGGAGGTGCCTTGGAAGACACCTTCTTCGCCTTTTTACCGCGGCAACGGACGTCATAGTCCTCGTCTTCGTCCTTGGAAGCAACGACGTCTAGATTCTCGTCGGCCTCGGCATCTTCGTCCATCTGGTCCACGACATCCTTGGGCTCGGCCTCCCAGTCCGCGTCGTCCTCGTTGTCACCGGCGTGGTCGCGCCGGCGGGAGCTGGACAACTGCTCGCGCAGTCGCGCCGCGGCCTTCAACGCTGCGCCACGGTGCATGCTTGAAGAGCCAGGAGCAGAAAGAATGGCATGAAGCTCCTCGAGAGACTCTTTGCGGGAAGACTCCATGGTGGCGACTGGATGCTGAAGGCTGGAAGTGAACTGGAGAATGAGACTAAACTGCTGAACACTTGGGGAAGCACGCCCTTAAGTCTTGGTCACTGAGTCCAGCCGAGGCGCAGTCCACAACGGTGGAGAGTGCATGAGGGCAGAGGGTGAGAGCTTGTGCGACTCGGCTGGGGGTCAGCCGTGTCGCCTTGGTTTCTTGTTTCAAAAAAGGCGACTCGTTCGCGCGATGGAACCTGCATGGACGAAAGATTTTCTGCACGGCAAACCAGGCAACGCAAATTTTCTGAACGCTGAACAAGCGTTACAAAGGTTGGAGAACCGTGGGTACCCCGGAGTTTACCTGGACAACGACAACAGCGACAAAATATGTGTCATGCAATTCACATCCATCGGAAAACGTATAAAAAATACGTTAGCGATTTCAAACCTCCAAACGAGGACGCATTGGTGGGCAAGGGCAGCTGCGAACAGCGAATGGTCGAGAGAGGAGCCGTCTTTGAGGCGGTCCGTGACCGCGGCTTCGGGTCCTGGATCCCATTTCTCCGGCAGTTCTACCTGGCTCCCACGCAGCTGCGCTTCTTCGGTGTCCGCACCCCCGCGGTCCTGGCGAGTCAGCGCGACGTTCGACAGGGGGATCCCATGGGCCCGGTGTTGTTCGACCTGGCGCTGCTACCAGTCCTGGAGGCAGGCTTGCAGGCCTTGCGGCGCGCATCTGGAGAGGTCATCGGCTATGTGGGAGCTTTTCAGGACGACACCACGGTTGTCGCGGCCCCTACTCCCCTAGGTGTCTGCTACGAGGCGGTCGTGGCTGCGGCAGCAAGGCAGGGCCTCCGAGTGCAGCAGCAGAAGTGCCTCCTCTGGCGACGGTCGGACGAGGCCATCCCACTTTCTCTCACGGGAGTCCGCACGTCGACACGGGGGGCCGTACTTCTTGGCTGCCCGATCGGAATTCCAGACTTTGAGTCCACCTGGCAACAGGAGTGGCTCCAAGAGCAGACGCGAGGCCTAGCGGAGTTGCCGCTTCTGCCGGACGCGCAGGCCGCCATAATGTTGCTACGGCTCTATATCATCCCCCGAGTTGACTTCTGGGTTGGCGCTCTCCCTCCTACTCCTGGTTGGCTGACCACCCTGGGACACTTCGATGATGCTGTATGGACGGTGGTTCTGGGCATTCTGGGTCTCAGTCAGGCCCCGCTGCACACCCGGGTAGGAGATTTTCAGGCCCTCGCCAGGCGGCAGTCGCAGCTCCGCTTCCGCGACGGTGGTTGTGGTTTGTTTGGCGCGCGCTCTCGGGCTCCCCTCGCGTACGTTCCGGCATCTTTGGGTCTACTGCCGGACCTACTGGCGCTTTTCGGTCCTCTGCTCCCGGCTCTCGCCGCACCTTTCCTTCTCTGCCCTCATTGGGATACGGCACTGGCCCTTCTTCCGACCGCAGTGCGGGCTCGCTTGCCCTCCTTGTCGGAGCTGCAGATGGGAGCCCCTTGTGACATCTACCAGCAGCTCAGCGCCGACTTTTACCACGATCTCCGCCACTCCTGGATACAGGATGTCGGTGACGCGGCGTTTCGACACTGTACCTGCCCTCCGCAGCAGCAGAGCTTGCCCCACCATGCCACAGACTGCTGGCGCCGACTTGTCCGCAGGTGTTGGGCGGTGGGCTCTCGGGGTGCGGCGCTCTGGCTCCAGGCTTCCCCGACCGGACCCCGCGACCGTGTCCACCTCTCCTCAGCGGACTTCTGTCTGCACGCGCAGTTGTGGCTCGGTCTCCCCCTGGGCTACCTGGAGCACTGTGGGGTCAGCGGCCTCACCCCTGCCTCCGTCACTCGTCAACGCGGGTCCAGATTCATCACGGAGGTCCACCGTGCCATACGTGATGAGCTCGCCTGCATCTGTTGCGAGCACTCTCTGCCGACGCGCGTCGAGCCGGGCGGCCTCCTCCCCACAGCCGCCGCCACCCTACGACCAGACCTCATTTTGGAGGACCGGGAGCAGGGAGCCATGTGCGTCATCGACGTCACCACCGTGGATGCCCAGGGAGCGACCGCCACCTCGGAGGGTCGTGCGCTCCGCCACGCGGAGGAGGCCAAGCGCACGAAGTACCACCCGGCTCTCGTTCTTCGCCCGGGCTGGGTTCTCCGCCCGCTGGCCTGGGACGCTGGGCGGGCTCGGGCCGGCAGCATGGGATTTTCTCCGCCGCCTCTCCCACCTTTGCCTGCAGCAGGGGCACCAGGCAACGTCTCCGGAGGATCTGGCGGCCTGGGCGAGCCGCTCGGTGGCGTTCTTCGCTCAACGCCTCTCCCTGGCAGGCATCCGCCGCCAGTGCTCGGTCATCCGCCGCGCCTGCGTGGCTCACGGGCGACCGGATCTGGAGCTCTGCCATGACTTGCAGCGGCGCCCACTAGCTCCGTGGCTCCAGGGCCCAGTTTCCTTCTCCGACCTCTGCTACGTCGAGCCGGTGGACACCCGTGTGTAGCGGTCCTGGCCACACGGCCTTGCCCGTCAACCCTGTTGGCTCTTTTCTGCGGATGTGGTTGTACCATATCTTGTATGCGGTGGCGCGCAGGACGTTGGCATCCTCCCCACCATGTGCTATAAACATTCATTTAAAAAAAAAAAAAAAGTGACTCCATATGGAAGAAAAACCATTTGTCTTCCAAACCGGGAGGTTTGGTAGACAAGTAGTTCCGAACCATAGAAGTTGAGGTCTACGCCGCATGTACCGGGTCGCAGGTGGTTGCTTTTAGCCACCATCACAAACTTTTTACTTTAGGTTATCTACATGTGTCGAACCCACCTATTCGTGCGATGTACTGCATGAAACATGACTTCGAACGCGTGTCACTCGCGCTTCATGTAGTGAAGCGCGAGAAACAAGAAAACAAGAAAACGCGCGACATCCGCGCGTTTTCTTGTCTTGCCAGCGGACCGCGTTGGACGTGGCCCCAACCCACCTGGCGCGATTCTCGCTCCATCGAACGATCACCCCTGGATCTATCAAATCGACAGACATACTTTTTTGGAGGTTTCGGAAAAAAGCATGTTGGACGTCGTCAGCGGCATCATGTTGTCTGCAAACGGCTGTTTGCGCCGAAGAATTCTCTGTTTTCATGCATTCGATCTCGATTTGAGTAATCAGATTGATCGTGTGGGACAGATCAAAACTAATCGTTTTTTGCTCCCCTCGGCAAATCGAACTCGAATCAACGATTAAGTCGACGGGTTCAATCTGCTCGATTCCGATTAATCGTGACCCTCGATTAGTCGACTTTCCGATCCGATTCGACTTTTTGACTCAAATTGAAAAATCAAACTACCAGCCCTAAGCTTCCCCCCCACCACTCCATCCGTCCCTGCCGCCGTGTTGCTCGTAGACGTTGCCTCAATTGCCGCCACTCTCCTCCCTGCACCATTGCTCCTGGCCTCTCCACCACTTCCTGCAAGCTGCGACACCTCCTCCGCCCTCCGCAAATATGGACCCAGCACGTTGTTGAAGCGGGTGCGGGATCGCTCAGCTGACTCATATCCAATGGCATCAGGAGCCAACGCGCTGAAGCAGTCCAAGCCTTTGGACGAATCCATCATGACGGCGACCCAAGGGACGTCAGAGATGAAGCTGTTGTCTAAGTTGTACTTGGTCAACTGCTCCACCGCCGGCTTCAAGGCCTCCCGGATTGCTGCTGGCACATGTGGTTCATCCGTGCTATGCCTTCATCTGCGCCAGAAGTGCGTGGTAGTTCGGAAGCACCTTGTCCAGTGTCACGTACTTGTCTGCCTCCATATCCGCCGTCATCTTGGCAAAAGGTGCTAGGATCTCCAGCAGCCACTCCAAATTCACTGCGTCGTCAGCGTCCAGCATGAACGGTCGCTTGGGCGATTCTGTCCACCCCATCACGAACTGCGCTCGCCTGTCCCTTGTCTCCTCAAAAGCCTGCAGCATTTGGTATGTGCTGCCTTTATTTTTTCTAAAACGCTTTGCAAAGCGTTTAGAAAAAATGAAACCTTGGTCTCCTCAAAAGCCTGCAGCATTTGGTATGTGCTGCTCCAACGGATGGGCGCGTCTTCCATAAGCTTCTCAGCAACTCCCTTGCTGAGGTCGCGTCGGAAAGCGGTGAGGTGAGGCGAGTTGCGAAGGGTCTGCACAATCTTCCTCCCCTTTACCACCATCCCCTCCACCTCGGCATTGTGGCGAATGATGATCTTCACGACTGTCGTGACCACATGGCAGAAGCACCTAAAGAACCATTGCTCGTTGCATTCTGTGGGGTGCATCTCCACCAGGTGTTTTGCCATGTTCAGGTTGTTGGTGGCGTTGTCGAACGTCACCGACCTCACCTTCCCTTGCAGCTGGTACTCCTCGAAGATGGACCACGACGGAGCTGCGGCAAGGTAGCAGCCGGTATGTCGCTCGGGAAGAGGGAGGAAGTGGAGTGTGCAGTGGCGACTCTCCCACGTCTCAGGGTCCAACCAATGGGTTGTGATGCCCAGAAACGCCTTGCGCTGCTCACTTGTCCAGATGTCTACCGCCAGCACAACCTTAGCCCTCAGCTTGGCCAACGCTGCGCGCACTGCCTCCTGGTATGTCGCAAAGTCCATGTGGATGGACGCCGCCAATCCATCGATGGCGCGTTGGCAGTATGGCCTCAGGTTCAGCTCCAAAACCACAGCCTTGAAGCTGTCACTCTCCACAATACGGAAGGGGAGGTTCTCCAAGACAAACAACCTCCGCAGCTTCCTAAGGAGGAGGTTGTTTGTCTTGTCTGGCTGAACATGGTGCTGCTCGTCAACGTCACTCTCACCAACGGCCTACCACTCTCCGCTTCGCCGACCCCCTGCATACTTCCAATTCCCTGCTGGTTGGGCGACCAAAAACACCTCTTTATAGTGTTGATGAGCAAAGTGCTCAATGATGTTGGTCGTACCACTATCCCGCTGCTTTATGAGGATGGGGCAGATGAGGCATAACTTGTCCCATCCATTTTCGTCGAGGCTGATGGGGCAGAGGGCTCTCCACTGAAATTTCCCATTCCTTTGAGTGCCGCGCAACCTGATCTGCTCAACCACTTTGCTGCTGGGTCCTCTGTTGGCACCCACTTCTTCCTCCCCTGTGCGTCTCTTTCTATGGTACAATACCACGGCTTGTAGTAGTCTTGTGGAGCATCCCCCCCCCCCACAAACTTCCCACCCTCTATTCTTACAAGCGCAATTTTCGCCTTGATCTCGCCACTCTCTGCTGGCCTGCCCCTCTTCTTTGTCGCAACAAACACCGGGTCCCTTCCCACCCCTGCCGCCGCCAACGCTTTACGTGCCTTCTGCGCATTCGGCATCTCTCTTCTCCCACGCTGCGCCACCTCTGGTTCAAGATCCATCGCCATGGATGCTGCCGCAGCTTCATCCTCTGCCGCCGCTGCCTTATCCTGTCCGCTCTCCTCCCAAACCTTGTCATTTGGATCATCACACCCATCGTCACCTCCCTCATCGTCAGTGTCTCCCAAAGACTCCTCTTCCTCCGCCGCCCTCCTTCTCTTCCTAGCCTATACGCCAACAGTGCTGCGTATGTGTCGCAGGGGACGTGGTTGGTCAGGGAAAACCGTCCAGGGCCCTAGCACACACTCTCCCATTTCTGCCGCGATGTCCCGTGCCACTTGCGGATTCTTCCACAACAATGCCCCCCTCTCTCCCCCCTGCTGTCCTAGCCCCTGCCCAACCCCGGGACGGCCCCTTGGCAGCTGCAGCGGCTGAGGAAGCGTGTCCAAGAGACTGGGCTGGTCACGCAGCAGGGCTGGCTGCTCATCCCCCACGCCTTGACGCTGCTGCAGCTGCGGCATCTGCTGCTGCTGCTGTCGCCGCGCTTGTAGCAGCAGTGTGTCTTGCGGCTGCCGTTGCTGGGGCATTTGCTGATGCTGCGGCAGCTGCCGCGGCATCTGCTGCTGCTGCTGCTGCTGCTGTGGCTGCTGATGGTGCTGCTGCTGCTGCCGAGTCTGCTGCTGCTGCTGCAGCTGCCGTGGCTGCTGCTGCTGCTGCCGTTGCTGTTGCTGCTGCTATGGCTGCTGCTGTCGTGGCTGCTGCTGCTGTTGCCGCTGCTGCTGCTGCCGCTGCTGCTGCCGTGGCTGCTGCTGCTGCTGTTGTGTCACACCGCGACGCCTAAACTGGGGAGCGGGGAGGAGCCCG
>SZWC01008916.1:84441-105146 GCA_023375785.1 Penium margaritaceum | reverse complement strand
GGTGGCGAGTTCCTCGGTGAGATGGACGCCTTCTTTGCTGAGCACGGCGTCTTTCACCAGGTCTCCGCTCCTGCCACCCCACAGCAGAACGGTGTCTCCGAGCGCTGGAACCGCACCATGGAGGATGCGGTCCGCGCCATGCGGTCTGAGTGCGGTCTCCCGGAGTCCTTCGCCTTCGAGGGTTTCTCCTACATCACCTGGGTCTGGAACCGCCTCCCGCATGGTCCGCTTCCGGACCATATTACACCGTACGAGCTCTGGTTTGGCCACCGTGCTGATCTTCGCCTCGCGCGCGTCTGGGGTTCCCTGGCCTCCGTGTGGTACACCGAGGACCAGCAGGGGTCCAAGGTCTCCCCTCAGGGTCGCTTGTGTGCCTTCATCGGCATCTCCCCGCGGTCGAAGGCCTGGCGCTTCTGGGACCCCACTCGCCGTCGTGTCATAGAGTCTCGTGACGCGCTGTTTTTTGAGTCACTCACTTACCGTGATCTGACTTCCATCACAGCCCTTTCTGCCACCCACGTCCCTACCTGTGAGGGTTCTCAGTGGATGGGGGAGATTTCTCCACCGTCGACCACTGGTCGCCAAGGTGATGGGTCCGCTCGAGCCCCCTCTCAGTCTCCAACACTTGACGACCCGGCTATTATTGCCGTTGGCCCAGAGGCCTTGCCTGCGCTGCCCACTTCACACCCTCCAGGCACCACGGCCCTCGCGCCTCCTCCTGCTCAGGCGTCTGACCCAGTCCAGCCCAGGCGTGTCCTCGCTAGCACCCCTGCTCAGGTGTCTGACCCAGTTCAGCCAACGCCTGTCCCCGCTTCGACTGACACTCTTTCAGTGTCCGGGCCGGCCTTACCCGCTGGCACCCCCAGCTCTGGGTCCCCCACACACGCGTCTCCTCGCACGGCATCCCCGGCTGCCTCGTCTCAGTCCTCACCTGCTGCGGTTGTCCCTGACCCTGTGGACGTGCCCGTCTCTGCGCCTGCTGCGCGTCCCTCGACCTCCGGTTACTCTCGTGAGCCCGGTGGTCGCCTTCGACCACTGGATTCCGGAGCTCAGCGNTCATCCTACCGACACCCGAGCGCCTCACCGCCATCCTGGTCTATGTTGATGACCTTCTGATCGCGTCTCCGTCCCTGGAGGCCGTAAAGGAGGCCAAGGCTGTCTTGCAGACCGCCTACAGGATGAAGGACCTCGGTCCTGCATCGGTGTTTCTCGGTATGGAGATTGTACGTGATCGCAGACATCGGACACTGCTGCTGCATCAGGCCCGATATGCACGAGTCGTGGGGGAGCGCTTTAGCGATCTCCTTGGTGCAGTGCCCACTGCTTCCACACCCATCACACCTGATGGGCAGGATGCCCTGAAGGTGGATGACCCTACACAACTGGGGGAGACAGTGGACGTGACCTTGTACCTCCGTCTTATCGGATCTCTGATGTACCTAGCCACAACCACGCGTCCCGACATCGCGTTCGCCGTCAACCTCCTCGCTCAGTTCTCGCAGGCTCCACGTGCGAGAGCTCTTCACGCGGCTGTGCGAGTGGTACGGTACGTGGTTTCCACGCCGTATCTCGGACTCTGCTTTCGTCGGCAGTGTTCGGTGGTCCTTGACGGCTACACTGACAGCGACTGGGCTTGAAGTCCTGACGGGCGCAGTCGCACTGGCTACGTGTTTCTGCTCGGTGGTACCGCTTTGTCTTGGCGAAGCGGGAANGTTTGGCTGCAGCGCTTGTTTCTTGAGCTTGGGCAGTCAGTACCCGCCATTGTGCTGCGTTGCGACAACCAGAGTGCTCTCGCCATTGCAGAGAACTCTGGTGTTTTTCATGCTCGCACAAAGCACATTGTGGTTGAGCATCACTTCGTTCGTGATCTGGTGGAGCGACGCGTGATCTCCATCATGTGGGTTGGCACTGACTTGCAGCGAGCTGATTTCTTGACGAAGGAACTTGCACGCGGAAAGTTCCTGGTGGCCATTCGTTCTGTTGGGCTTCGTCCCGTGCGTGACAGTGGTTGAGTGTGGGATGTACGTTGCCGTCTCATCTGTCTGTGTCACTCACTATGTGGTTGTACCCGTGCTGCACGCGTATGGACATGCGTACCATCGGGTCATGGGGGAGTGTTGTGCTTTGTGCCGTTCCTGTACAGTTTACTGTGACCACTCGGTCGTGTCCATACTCGTGCAGATCCCTGAGGCAGGCGGCCCTGGTGACACCGGCGCGACGACAGGCGGCGGACTACCCGTCTGGAGCTGACCGACCACTGTTCCAGAGCTCCAGATGTCACCGGGACTCCTTGCTGTGCCTTCTACGTCTTGCAGGCGCCTTTCGGCGGACTGGGCATGAGNCCCATTTGCATGTTTTTGCATTATATACTCGCTGTCAGTCAATGGATGCATGCATGTGACCAGTCGTTGCGTGCGTCTTTTGATTCTGCACGTCTAGGTTCAGACGGCGTAGGATTCTGACATGTGTGCGCAGAGTTACGGCCAAAACAGTGGTTTTGGGCCGGTTTTAGGACAGCTCTTGGACTGCCGCGTGCGACACCCGCCGTGCGCCGCGGCAGGTATTTATGCTCTGGACCTGTCAGTTGTCATTTCTCTCTGCATTTACTAAGCTATTGAAGCTTATGAGACTTTGCGCGTCTCCCTAGCCTGATCCTTGCTGTTTCTTGCACCTGCCTGCTTGCTAGTGCGTCAGCTGACTGGACAGTGTCGCCACGTCAGCAACAGCAAGGCTAGGAAGCTTCCTAGCAGTTTCTCACGGAGTTCCACGCCGAAAGTGGACGACGGCCCAATTGGACGACGTAGCCCCACCCGGGGGGATGTATGACGGTGTGTCGCATGACTGTGTCATGTTGCCAGCGTTGCACGGTTCATGCGCATAGCCCGTGTCCACATGGACTCGGGCAACTTGCTTCTGCCCGTTCGACGTTGCACCCGCACGTTCCAAAGTATAGGATAAGCTGAATGTCCGGGTTTGCGTCTCGAACGATGGCATGCACCAATGAAGATTTCCGTCGTTGAATCTGTTCGTTGTACTGGTTCGCGCGGTGAACAAGTACAATCGTGTGTACTTAAAGTGCATCAACATCAGTCCACTTCGCTAAGTATCCACATTATTTTACTCCACGTTCCATCGACATGGACACCGACGGACGTCCGAATGGCCCGACACATCAAGGATGGAGAACGCCCATAGGGGACCTTGTGGCGACTCATCGGGCATGGGTAGCATTGAAGGAGGAGTGGGACCGGTATGTAGCACGCAACCGTGAGTTGGGCCACGAGGAACCATCATGGGCCCAAGCTCCTGTGACTCCAGAACGTATGGCATGGAACTTGGGAATGCGCATGCCAAGTAGTCGTCCGCCACACTGTCCCGACCCTTTGGAGCCGTGGGTATGGACCGAGCCACTGAGTCCGTAGTGGCCCCTGTGCATGGTACAGATGTAGGTTATCGGCCGAATCATGTCTCTTTTGCCCCCTTGATGCAGGGGCATCTTACTTTGATTTCAGATTTTCATGTCCCTTGCCCTCAAGGAACAGTGTGACTAATGAAGAATTGTGTCGTTTCCTATCTACTTCACCCTTCTTTTTTTGTGTAAAGAGCATACACTTTGACAGAATCATGTCTGAAGTACCCACAGTCCAGTACATTGAGGCAAGTATTGTCCAAAATCATGTCTGGAGTACCCATTGTCATGTCTGAAGCACCGAGTTTCATGTGTGGAGTACCCGGAATCATGTCTGGAGTACCCACTGTCAATGACATTGGGCATAGGTTTCTGTAAAATGACTTCTGGGCCACCCTCTTTTCATGTTTGGACTTCCCGGCATCTTGTCTGGTGTATCCACACTCCAGTGCATTGTGCCAACAATTATGCAATACGGTGGCTATAGTACCCTTAGCGTTTCATTAGCTCATGCACTATTCATGATATAGCACTCCCCACTGAAATTTTTATGCTTCATTTGTACTAATGTAATGTCCTCACCTAGTGGATGACATGAAACGGTTTGTTGCATTCAGCCCCCTTAAGACGTGCTTTTCCTATCATTGTGTTTTACCGTTTGTGACTGGGTGACTTTTCATGTAATGTCCACTTCGGGTTGTGGAAGAATGAGACATATACGTCACACATGTCACAAGGGGGAAGAATGAGGCAATTACCATAAACAGTAGTGCAACTTTTGCTTTGGTGGTAAATGTTTAGGGTTCCGGCTTGTGCAAGCATTTGCATCCACCTTAAGCACCATTACTTCACACACATTGCTATTAAAATGCAATTAATACATTGTATGAAAACGTTACCATGTTGGAAAGCCTTAGGTCCACATGAAAGACAATGGAGACAGGTCACATGAGGCAATCCACTCTTGCACGTAGACCGGCAAATTGTTCGCCCAACGCATTACGTCGCAGGCTGCACAAGGGCAGGCATCTCCATACTATAGGGCATCATAGAACACCTCCACTGGTTGGCCACGTGAAATCTGGCTACAATCATCCCCCTCCACATGCACACGCTGCAATCTAAACCGCCCCCTAACGGACAGTCCCCTTCTGGTCCTTCGGGATCTTGACCTTGAGGATGCTTGGACAGGCACGAGTAGAATAGCCTTCTTCACCTGTAATCACACAACATGGGAAGGTTAGTGAGGAATGTAGTAGTTTGTGCAGATGCAACACACACGGGCAATGCATAGGAGTCATTTGCAAGACTAATGAACATCTTACCTTTACACAGCTCCTGTGTCAGGTAACATGTCAAGGTCTAGGAGCCCCATCTCGGGAATAAGCTCGCGGACCATGGCATACTGACGACGGAAAGCAGCCTCCTCTGCCTCATGCCTTGCCCTCCTAGTCTCTTCATCTGGGTCGTACTCCTCGTCTGATGTGTCCGAATCTGTCCACTCTGAAGTGCGCTCACCTTCTGGTGCAGGCCTGGCGACTAAGACCTCGGTGTTCCCCTCCTCCTATGAACCGACCTCCTCGTACTCTTCCTCCTCCTCCCCCTCCAGTGCCTGGCCGGTTGCAGTCTGCTCTTGCGTTAGGTCTCCCTCTTCAGGTGCCTCCTCAGTTTTTGCCCCTGCAGTTGCTGCACTTGTTCGTGCGCTTGTACCGACTTCAGTGTCTGCTGCATCCATGATGGCTCCTGCAACATCCTCAGCACCATTAGATGCAGCAACCTGCTGGCCTTGCAGCTCAGCCGCGCTTGCCGCAACCATTTGTGTCGATGTTGCAGCGGGTGGGTTCTTGCAGCGTTTCATAGGGTGGCCCTTTCTGGCCACACCGTCCACAAATGTGGTTTGCGCGCAATAGATCCCCCCGACGCTAGCGTTTGCCCTGCGGACGGCCCACTGCACGGCCGCCAGGGGCCTGCCACCCGGGTCCCGGGGGGTCCCCCTCACGGTCTGGTTCCGGGGGGGCTGGCTTCAACGCCCTGAGGTTGACGTCCGGCATGGGGTGGCCGTAGCAGCGCTTCCACGCGGCGATGCTGTACGCCATGTTGGTGTATTTATCCGGTGTCACGCCATTCTCTAGCAGCAAAGCACATGCGTGCACACACGGAATGCCGAACTCCTAGTAGCGACCACAGTTGCACTTCCGCATCCGGCAGTCCACCTGCCGTGGCACACCCCAGCTCCCTGTCACTGCGGCCATGAGGTTCCCAGTGTGCACCACCTCGTAGTCTCGGGCCGCCAAGCAGTTGTGCGTCGGCGCCTTTTCGGGAGTGGTTGTCCACTTCCTCTCCACCTCGCTGCCCATGTTGATATCGTGTGCCATCTTTCTGCGGGTTGCAAACAGCTTCTGTATGAAGGGGTACAAACTGGCGAAGCAGTGGAACAGAAATAGCTTACGTGCTTTGACGATCCGTGCGTTGAGAGATTCGGCGGCATTGCTTGTGGTGTGCCCGCCACACCCTGCTGGCCCGTGAAAGCGGCTCCAGGAGCGCAGTGGGATCCCTCCCGACTCGCCATCACCGAACACATAGCGTGCAGCGCCCTGGTTCGTCTGCACGAGCTCCATGGTCAGCTTGTCGCACTCCTCCTGCTCGTACGCGTGTGCCAGCCGCCAGAAGATGTCCGCTGCAGCCTTGTTGTACGTCACCCGGATATTCTCCTTGATGTGGAAGGTGCAGTACTTGTGGTTGGCCCGAGGGAGGAGCTTCGGCATCGCTGCGAGGAGTCCTGCATCATGGTCACTTATGATGGTGGTGCCGCCTTCACGCATGGTCCAGTACGCGTTAGAAAGCTGGAGCAGAAACCACCCCCAGTTGTCCTCGTCCTCCTTGCTGACAAGGGCATAGGCCATTGGCACACTGTTGTTATTAGCATCGAAAAACTGCACAATGAGAAGCACCTGTTTGTAGCCGTTTTTGAGAAAGGTGCCGTCGAGGGTAACAATACGCCGAACGTGAGGCCACGCTTTCCGGCATGCACCAGGCGCCACAAAACATCGACAAAACTGCTTGGCCTTCTGCTCTGCCACGGCGATGGTGTTGGGTTCGACTCGCATCAGGTGCATGTGCGGAAGAAATACATCCATCAATCTGGAAGCATAAACCAAGCGCGTCCCATGTGAACTTGACCTTAAGTGAAGCAGGACTCACCTCGGCGCAATACGTGGGGAAAAGAGCCCACGAGATGGACTTCTCCCCCATGACTTCCTCTTGGGCCTTGTCCCGCGCCCTCCAGATGACCTGGTAGTCCACCTTCTCCTGTGTGACAGCTTCGACCACCACACGCAGGGCTTTGGCGTCAGTGGTTGGGTCTCGGGCCACCGTGTCCCGGATACGTCGCAGGACCCACTTGGTTGTCCACGCCGGGTTGCCCTTCGTCTGGCCCGGGGTGCACTTATGCCCCTCCACGTAGGAAGACACAGTGCAACTGCTGGACTTGCTCGACATGCGAACACGGATTACCCACGGGCATCCATCGCTCTTGCGGTTGCGGCAGCGGACCACAATTCGGCTGGGTTCAGACCTCTCCCACTTGAGGGGAAAACGCTACTCGACTGTGTAATCCTCAATGGCGCAGCGGCAATTCTCCATGGTCGGAAATTCCATGCCTCCCGGGAACTCTGCACCATAACGGTCATCATCTTCGTCCGAGGGGCCTGCACAAAAACAACAGCAACAACCTGAGACAACGTGTTCAAAGATGCGGAACATGCGGGACGGCATGCTATGCAGTGGGCTTACGATTGTGCGAGGGTACTGTGGGCTTGCGGGGTGTGCCTTGTTCCTTATACGACGTTGCATTACGTGTCGACGCAGGTTGACCTAGGAGGCACTCTAGACCAGAAATGGCACGGGCCATGACACAAGAGCAACGGGATGGAACACATACCACTGGGTGGGTAATAGCGTTCTGGACGGACCCGCACTGCTTTGCCACCTTTGAATGTGACGGGGCCGGGGTCAGGGGAACCGGGGGTCATAGATGCCAACAGTTCTGCTTCTTGTTGCCTCTCCCATTTGTCGCGCTCTCTCATGACGTCATCCCACTCGGCAAAAGACGGCACGTGCATGGGGTCGACATAGTCGACCCCTGGGTCGGCACTTAGAGGATCGAGGTAGTGTGGGCCAGGCGAGAGTTGATGTCGTGTGCTACGTGTGGTGTAGACGGTTTGCCGAGCTTCGCTCGGCAAACCGATCGAAGTTGAGGCTGCCATGCGGCCAGAATGAGGGCATGTTGGATAGAAAAACGACGATTAAATATGTACCATGCCCCCATAACCCTGACTTACCGAGTACGAGGATGCCGGCCAGTGCCATGGGAATGATGGGAAAGCGGGACGGGTGACGAGGAGCTGCCAAGGCGACAGTGATGCAACATGCAACGTAGAATGACGGACGTGGGAGACCCCTGCCAGCCGCAGGGCGCGGAGTAACCTCACCGAGGTGCACTCGTCCACCGTCGGAGGGAGGGGGGGGAGGTTTAGCGTACAGAACTGAATGCTTGCACAGATTGGTCAAAGTACATGCCATCGTGGCAACAATGTACGTGGATTAGATTCCATGAAAAATGTAAGGTGCCATTTGCAATCGCTCATGGGGCCAACGGGAAATGCACGTGTCGACGACCACCAATCGCGCTGTACAAAGCGTGAAAGGAGATTGCAAGTAGAGGCCGACTACTCGGAAGCTGCGAGGAAGCTGAATGAATGCAAGAGTGTCCACCTTTGAAGGCCGGAGAATATGGCACTTTACGTGCATAATTCCAACATCGGATGTGGACTCAGTAACTTGTAAAGATCCCATCGACCTTCGGGACCAAGTCTGGACGGTGGACACTACGGACCTGGTGTCCGGAATGATGTACGGCAGGTTTCGATTGAAACTCATTCTCGGCACATTACAATCTGAAATATTATCGTTGTCTTGTCCCCACATTTTAAAGTGGGGACAACACGTCGATAATATTTCATCCGTACTGGGCATCCCAGCCATAATTCACCGGAGTACTCAAATGGGGGCGACGTAGCCATGAATTTTCGGAATGGGGGCGACCTAGCCATGCTTCTCAGAATGGGGGCGTCTCAGACATGGTCAAGCGAGAATGGGGGCGACCTAGAAAGTCGCCCGGAAAGGCCTGCTGTGCTCTTTTCCACTAAAAAACACAATTTCGCCCACATTGTTCCTCGGGTAACATTCCAAGTTGGCCCCAGTTTTGGCTGATTATTCACCAAGAACCCCCATTTCTTGTTACGGCAAAAGGAACGTCGGTGTTATGCCAAATGGAGCGTGCATGGTGAAAAGGTAGAAGTTGTGGGGCAGAACACGATTTACAATTTGGGAAAGTTGAGAAATTTACAAGTAGCGATAATCTTACTTCGATGACAAGTGTCGAAATGATTGAACACACACACACACACACACACACACACACACACACACACACACACACACACATATATATATATATATATAAGTGTCGAGTTACGAAAGAGACATAGTCAGGGTCGTTGGATCCATCGTCGAGCGACGCGTGCGGAGTCGCGTCGTGAGTGGTCGGATTCGAGAAGGTCCGCCGAGAAATCGGGGGTCTTCGAGAATCGACGGTGAAGATGCGAGATGCATCTTTATAAATCCATATTCATCTTGGTGCGTTGAGAAGTCGGTTGAAGGGTCGTGATACTTTTGTTGTAGAATTGCAAGAGTGGTCGAAGTTGTCAAAAGGTTCGGGAAGGTTCACTGGGGACGAGACCAGTTGGCCGGTTTACCCTCGATCGTCGGAGTGAATATCGTGGTTCTCGCGACGTGATAAATTGTTTGTGTAGTAACAGAAATGCCCACTCGGAAAGATTAGGGACTTGTGTACATCTAGTGTGTAACACCCCCCCCCCTTTAAGCCGCGACGTCTCTGCACGTGTACAGATGTGGCCCGGTGAGGGCGGTAATAGCCGTCGATGAGGTGATCGACGTCTCGGAGGTTGTCTTAGGGTTCCCCATTGGTATGCGCGGCGCCATAGGCGTGCCACTTGACAAGATATTCCGTTGTTTTGTCGCGTCGTCGATGGCCGAGGATGTCCTTGATGACGTACTTTGCGTCCTCGTCCATTTCAACGGGAGGAGGGGGAGGGACATCCCTGCCGGGGAAGTTCTCTCCGGTGTCTTGGTAGTGCTTGAGTTTGCTGACATGGAACACTGGATGAACTTGCATAGTGTCGGGGTTTTGAGGCGTGTAACCACAGGGGTCTGCATACGCTCGATCTGAAACGGTCCCAACCATCAGGGTTTGAGCTTCAAACAGTTAGCTCCACGGAGTTTGATGTTGGCTGAGCTGAGGAGGACTTTGTCGCCAGTAGCAAAAACGTCGTCGCTACGATGTCGGTCAGCTCCTTGCTTCATCGCTGCCTGTGTCTTCGGGAGGATTTGCCGTGTTTCCTCCCATATGGCGGAGAAGTCTTGGCATTGAACGTCAGCCGCGAGAATGTTGGTGCAACTGTGTAGACCGGCTTGTGTGGCGGGAAGTTTGCCATACACCACTTCAAATGGAGCTTTACCTGTTGCGGTGGAAACTGCCGAGTTATATGCAATTTCTACGGTCAGGAGTTTTTGTGCCCAATCCGTCCTGTGGGGTTCGCATAGTGTTCAGAGCAGCTGTTCCAGCATCTGAATTGTCTGCTCGGTTTAGCCGTTGGTTTGAGGATGAAATGCTGTCGAAAGTTGAATTCTGCTTCTGTAGCGAGTCATCAGTTCGCACCATAAACGGCTCGTTAATCGACCGTCTCTGTCCCTTGTGATGGTTCTCGGTACGCCTTGCACCCGTCTGATGTTTTTTTAGAAATAGACGTGTTGTTCCCTTGGCGGCAACGGTGGTTTTCTTGGGGATGAAGTGGGACATTTTGGAAAACCTGTCGACCACCACGAGGATTGTGTCATATCCCTCGGGCGTGACTAGTAATCCTGTGACGAAGTCCATGGAGATGTCAGCCCATGGTTTTGTCGGAATAGGGAGCGGTTGCAGAAGTCCGGGTGGCCATGTACGACGGGATTTTTGTCGTTGACATGTGTCACAATATTTGCATAAGCTTGCCACGTTGGATTGCATCTTATCCCACCAGGAGATTTTCTCCACCTTCTTCAGCGTCTTGTCCTATCCAAAGTGCCCACTTGGTCCTGTGTCATGGCACTCTTCAAGCAGCATACGCCGAAGTTTGTCGTTCGGGTGAACGACCACCGGGCGAGTGAAACGTCATCGCCAATAGGTTGCATTGTACCAGAAATTTTCCATGACATATCCGCCATAATGGTCGTAGCCTCGTGTGAATAGCCGCTCGAGATACGAGTCTCGCTGTAGCTGTAGCGTCGCTATGTCAGCCATTAAATCTGGCTAGTGGCTGAGTGCGTCCATCAGGTTGAATTTTCCTGGCCGGTACTCGATGACGTAGTCAAATCCGGATTCAAGGAACTACATCCATCAGTTTTGACGCCGACTGAGGTTCAGCGCATGGTGGTCGGTTCGCACGATGCAACGGCGGCACTCCAGGTACCACCGCCATCTCTTGAATGCATGTACGACCACCAACATTTCTTTGTAGTGTACGGCGTAGTTGAGTTCTGATCCTTGCAGTTTTCGGGAAATTTATGTGACCGTTGCTCACCGTTGCCATGGTCTTGTAGGAGGACTGCGCCGATAGCTTGGTCTGACGCGTTCGTAGCCATGACGTAGTCGACCATTGGATCAGCTAATCGTAGGGTTGGCGCCGAAGTTAGAGTGTTCCGCAAAGCGGTGAACACTTCTTGTTCTTTGCCTCCATACCGCCACTCATTTTCTTTTCAAGTGCGGTCGGAGAGAGGCGCTGACACACGGGCATAATCACGTATGAAACACCGATAGTAGTTGTAGAAGCAGAGGAATACTTGAATGTCTTGAACATTGGTCAGTGTCGTCCAATTGCTGACTGCTGTCAATGTTTTGGGATCCATGGTGATCCGTCCACCGTTGGTGACGTAACCCCAAAACTCGATTGAACGGCGACCGAAGTCACACTTGAGAGTTTTTTGAAAATTTTATCTCTTTCTAAAACATCGAGGAATTTTTTAAGATGTCCATCGTGCTCCTCCGAGGTGCAGCTATACACCGGAGGTAAACCATGACAAAATCATCAAGTTATGGGTGGAAGATGTTGTTCATTGCCGCCATGAATGTTGCTGGGGCATTCGTAAGTCCAAGCGACATTAACGTGAACTCAAAATGCCCGTAGCAAATTCGGAATGCCGTTTTCTCGATGTCGGCATCTGCCACGCGTATCTGATGATAACCGTTGCACAAGTCAAATTTACTGAAAATTCAAGCCCCTTGAAGCTGGTCAAAACGCTCGTCGGCTTGGAGAAGAGGGTAGCAATTGTTGACGATGACATCGTTCAACGCCCGATAGTCCACGCACATTCGCACCTCACAAGTTTTCTTTTTTACAAACAGCACCGTCGAGTTGCTTTTTTAGCTCGGTCTGCTTGTGATCGCTCATCTGATAGGCCCATCAAATTGTAGGTCTGCTGCCCGGCTTCAGCTCAATGCGATGGCCGATGTCTCGTTGAGGAGGTAAGGTTCTCGGGAGTTTGTCGGGGAAGACATTTGCAAACTCCTGGATGAGTGGTGTGAACTCTTCGAGTACCATTGTGAACTTTGTGGATGCCGATGAGGCTGATGAGGCCGATGAGGATGACGAGTCAGCTGCTGCCGCATACGCTTCCTCCATTGGCTCGAGATGTACGAGCCACGCACGAGCTCCTCGTCGTATGTAGTCCTTGGCCACATTGAGCGGTATCGGCTGCAAAGGTTGTCACTTCTCGGCTACCGCGGTTTCCTCTATTGCTTCCGTCTTTTTTGCTTCCGTTGTCGGCTTCCGTCCCACACGTGGAAGTTTTTGTTTGGCACCGTTGATTTCCACGTAGACATCGCCACTGTTCCAGTCTACCTGCTCATTGTGTTGGTACAGGAAATCTCGTCTGAGGATGATTTTGTGATCACTCATTGGACAAGACATCTAGATTGTTACATCCCATATATCTCTTTCTTGTAGTCGTAATGGTTCTTGGAGTCTCTGTATTTGCAATCTTTTGTCGACGGTTTTTCCTTCAAACATCCCTGGTTCAGTCTGCAAACCCAGCATATTGTGCTATGTTTTTACAAAGTTGTGTGAATCTCCTCCATCCGACAGTGCCTGTACTGTTCTACAACTCTTGCATCCTCGAGGCTAAACTTTTAGCAATATTGCCGGTTGGTCATCCTCGTATCCTTCGTCAAACTTTGCGATCTCAAAACCTCGCTGCGGCGATGTAGGTCGTTTAGATGGGTGATTGTTTGGTGCGGATTGCATCGTGTGGAAAATAGTTGCGCATTTCACTCCTACCATTTGTCCTTTCCCGACTCATTTTTCTATGACTTTACCCCCTTTTTAGCCGGCAGCTTACTTCGGCAGTTGCACACGATGTGCCCAACTTTTCCGCAATCATAGTAGTTACACGTATCTCTCAAGTCAACGGCGTCTACTTCCATTGGAGTCAAGGAGTCCACCGACTTGCTTTTTCCGTTTCCATGGTGGTTGGGAGGTCGCCAGCCGTAGGATTCCTCGATCCGAGCGTTGTAGTAGGCACTATCAATCCTTTTTTCTGCTGCAATCATCTGCAGCAAGTCGTTCTGGATGCGGAAAATAGCAATTGCACTTCGGATTTTTTGTTTGAGGTCGTTGTAGTGAAAACAGAGTTTGTCGGGGGTGATGTCTGCTTCGGTGATGATCTCGCAGAATATCCACATGTACTCTGCTACGCTGGACTGCTAACGGAGACACTGGAGTTTGTATTGTTTGTTGGATTTTTTATTCACTTGTCCAAATAGTGTGAGCATTGCGCGTGAGAATTTGTTCCAGTTGGTTGGTGGCGTTAGCGCGTCTTGCCACTACGGGTTGATCTGCTCCTAGGCTGGAACGCCTACGGTCGACGATATTAGATGGGCGCCGTTGCCCGTTGATGATGCCCTGCCGGTCTCCTATTACCGTTGGATTGTCCGTAGATCAGACCACCAATTCAGCGTTGTGCCATGCAAAAGCTTGGCCGTGAGGTCAATTTTCTTTTTTTTCGTCACTGACCCTAATAGCGGTGAAGTGCACCTCCAAACTCGTCAGCCACATCCAAACTGTTGGTCCCTTTGAATTTGCAGGATCGAACCATCGTGGTGGAGCCGGAGAAATTTTGGGTTTTCTCAAGAGTTGGGAATTCCTCTCGGCGAGCACCACTTCTCATGCGCTTGCGTTACGAAGAGCCTCCATCATGACGTTGAGTTGTTTGAGCAGATGACTGTTGATTCCCTTGAGCACGGAGATCCGGTTCGCCACTTCCTCGTTGATCTGCGCATGTCGTCCTATGCCACCTGTCGTTCCCACAGTCATCGTCGAGGCTGTCGGTGCAGATGGCTGGTTTATTGCCAATGGGTCTGTGACTGGATCGGCCGTTGAAACCATGGGAGTTGATCCAACTGCCGCATAGCCTACCACTCTAGCATTCACTGTCGTTTTAGGGCCCGCGTGCATAGGCACGTTTTTCTCCTCCGTCGCTCTAAAGTCGTTGGCAAAGACTCGCTGCTGGCTTTTGGTTGTGCTCGCTCGTCTCACGTCGTGGTCTCAAAGTCTGCGAAGTATTGAAGTGCGAGATGTGCTGACGGCTTGTGCAAGGTGGTCCTCCGGGTGGGTAAAATAGTCAGATGCCTCTCCAGTACCGTTGCGCTCAGATACCAAGTGTTATGCTGAACAGAGCGTAGATGGTGCACAAGTAGACTTTGCGAGACAGAACATGATTTAGAATTTGGGAAACTTGAGCAATTTGTAATTAGCGGTAAGTGTACTTTGATGACAAGTGTCAAAATGATCGGACATGCATACACAAGTGTCGAGTTACGAATGAGACATAGTTGAGGTCGTTGAGTCAATCGTCGAGCAACGTGTGCGGAGTCGTGTCATGAGTGGCTGGATTCGAGAAGGTCTGTCGAGAAATCGGGGGTCTTCGATAATCGATGGTGAAGATATGAGATGCATCTTTAAAAATCCAGATTCGTATTGTTGTGGCAAGCTGTAGACCGAAAGGTCGTGATACTTCTCCCGTAGATTTGCAAGAGTGGTCGATGTTGTCGGATGGTTTGAAAAGATTCACTGGGGGTGCGGGCACTTGGCCAGTTTGCCCTCGATTGTCGGAGTGAATGTCTCGGTCCAACAACGCTATAGGCTATATGTGTAATAACAGAAATGACCACTTGGAAAGATTAGGGACTCATATACATCTAGTACGTAACATTCGGTGGTTCATAGGGATGGGGTTGTTACGACGAGCGGAACGTAGGTCGTTCACAGGGATGAGGTGCGGGACAAAAGACGATTTAGGATTTTGGGATAATTGGATAATTTGAACCAGACAACAAGTGAAACTTGATGACAAGTGTTGAGTGTGTTGAGTGTTATGCTGAACGGTGCGTAGAGGGTGAACAGGTAGAGGTTGCAAGGCAAAACACAATTTAGAATTTGGGGCACTTGAGAAATATATATTTAACGGTAAGTGTACTTTGATGACAAGTGTCAAAATGAATGAACACATATATATATATATATATATATATATATATATATCCAAATTTCAAGTTATGAATGAGGCATAGTTGGGGTCGTTGGGTCGATTGTCGAGTGACACATGTGGAGTCGGGTTGTGAGTGGTCGGATACGGGAAGCTCTGCCAAGGAATCGGGGGGCTTGGAGGACTCACGGTGAAGATGCGAGATGCATCTTCATAAATTGAGATATGTCTCAATGTTTCAAGAAGTCGACCAGAAGGTCGTGACACTTCTGTTGTGGATTTGCAAGAGTGGTTGGAGTTGTCACAAAGTTCGAGAAGGTTCACTGGAGGGTGAGGGCACTTGGCCGAGTTGCCATCGGCCGCCGGGGTGAAACTCGGGGCCTCACGATGCAGTGGACCATTTGTGCAATGGCAAAAATGCCCACTCGGAAATATTAGGACTCATGTGTGTCTAGTACGTAACACTTCTCCCCTTTTAGTCGCGACGTCCCGGCGTGCGTATAGATGTGGCCCAATGACGACGCTAAAAGCCATCGATGAGGTGATGGACGTCTTAGAGGTTGTCGTAGGGTTCCCGTTTGTTATGCGTGGTGTCATAGCCGTGCCACTTGATGAGTTATTTTGTTGTTTTGCCACATTGTCGATGGCCGAGGATGTCCTCGATGACATATTCGGTATCCTCATGTACTTGTACAGGAGGAGGAGGAGGAGGAGGAGGAGGAGGAGGAGGAGGGACATCCCTTCCAAGGAAGTTCTCGCCGGGGTCTCGATAGTGCTTGAGTCTGCTGACATGGAACAATGGATGAACTTGCACAGTGTCGGGGAGTTTGAGTCGCACAACCACGGGGATTTGCATGTGCTCAATCTAAAACAGTCCCAACCATCAGGGTTTGAGCTTAGAACAGTCAGCTCCGTGGATTTTGATGTTGGCCGAGTTGAGGACTTTGTCGCCGGCGACGAAAACATCGTCACTACGATGTCGATTAGTTGCTCGTTTCATCACCGCTTGTGTATTCGCGAGGGTCTGCCGTATTTCCTCCCAGATGGTGGAGAAGTCTCGACGTTGGACATTAACTGTAGGAATGTTGCTTTGACTGTGTAGTCCGGCTGGAGTGGCGGGATGTTTGCCATACACCACTTCAAACGGAGTTTTACCCGTTGTGGCAAAGATCGCCACATTATATGCGATTTTGACAGTTGTGTTTTTGTGCCCAATTTGTCCCATGGGGTTTGCATAATGTTCAGAGAAGTTGTTCAAGCGTCTGATTTTTTCTGCTCGATTTGGCCATTGGTTTGAGGATGAAACGCCACTGAAATTTGAATTCGTCTGCCGTAGCAAGTTATCAGTTTGCGCCAAAAACAGTTGGTGAATCGACCATCCCTGTCACTCGTGATGGTTCTTGGTACGCCGTGTAGCCACACGAAGTCATTTAGATACAGTTGTGCTGTTCCTTTGGTGGTGACGGTGGTCATTTTTGGGATAAAATGGGGCATTTTGAAAAACCTATTGATAACTACAAGGATTGCGTCATATCCCTTGGGTGTGACTAGTAATCTCGTGACGAAGTCCATGGAGATGTTAGCCCATGGTTCCGTTGGAAAAGAGAGCGGCTGTAGAAGTCCGGGTGGCCGTGTGCGATGGGATTTTTGTCACTGACATGTGTTGCAAGATTTGCAGAAGTTGGCCACGTCGGATTGCATCGTGTTCCATCAGTAGTTTTTTGCCCAACTTCTTTAGCACCTTTTCCTCTCTGAAGTGTCCACATGGACCAGTATCGTGGCATTCTTCGAGGAGCATGCGGTGGAGTCCGTCGTTTGGGGGAACAACCACCTATCGAGTGAATCCTTGCCACTTATAGGGTGCGTCGTACCAGAATTTTGCCTTGTTGTATCCGCCATGATAGTCGTAGTCTT
Source organism: Penium margaritaceum (assembly GCA_023375785.1). Classification (NCBI taxonomy): domain Eukaryota; kingdom Viridiplantae; phylum Streptophyta; class Zygnematophyceae; order Desmidiales; family Peniaceae; genus Penium; species Penium margaritaceum. Next base: position 88,165 of record SZWC01008916.1, on the reverse strand, counting down.
GTGTGAATAGCCGTTTGAGGTACGGATCTCGCCGGAGCTGAAGTGTTGCTGACTCAGCCATTTGATCTGGTCGACGGCCGAGCGCATCTGCTGGGTTGGTTTTGCTTGGCCAGCACTCAATATCGTAGTCGAACCCGGATTCAAGGAACTCCATCCATCGGGTTTGACGTTGACTGAGGTTCAACTACATCTTCAAATATTTCAGCGCATGGTGGTCAGTGCATATGATGCATTGGCGGCACTCTAAATTACCACCATGTCTTAAATGCATGTGCGACCGCAAGCATTTCTTTCTCATGTACGGCGTAGTTGAGTTCCGGTCCTTGCAGTGTTTGGGACATGTATACAACCGGTTGCTTGCCGATCTTGCAAGAGGACCATGCTGATGGCTTGACTTGAGGCATGCGTAGCCATGACGTAGTCGATCGTTGGATCGGCTAGTTTTAGGGCTGGCGACAAGGTCAGAGCGTATCGCAAAGCAGTGAACACTTCTTGTTCGATGTCTCCCCACTGCCACTCATTTTCTTTGTGAGTGAGGTCGGAGAGAGGCCTTGACACTCAGGCGTAATCTTGTATGAAGCGTCGATAGTGATTGCAAAAGCCGAGGATAACTTGACCGTCTCAAAGATTGGTCGGTCGTGGCCAATCAGTGACTGCTGCCAATTTCTTTTATCCATGGTGATCCGCCTGCCATTGATAATGTGACCCAAAAATTCATTCGAACGGTGACCGAAGTCACACTTTGAGAGTTTTCCAAAAAAATTCCCTCTTTGTAAAACTTCAATACATTTTTTGAGATGTCTACCATGCTCCTCCGAGGTGCGGTTGTACACTAGAACATTGTCAAAGTAGAGCACGACAAAGTTGTGAGGTGCGGACACACAATGTTGTTGATCGCCGCCATGAATGTTGCCGGGGCATTCGTAAGTCCAAACGGCATCACTGTGAACTCAAAATGCCCATAGCAAGTTTGGAATGCCGTCTTCTTGATGTCGGTGTCTGCCACACAAATCTGGTGATAACCGTTGCGTAGGTCAATTTTGGTGAAAATTCAAGCCCCTGGGAGGTGGTCAAAAAGTTCGTCGGCTCGGAGAAGAGGGTAGCGGTTCTCAATGGTAGCATTGTTCAACGTCCGGTCATCCACGCACATCTGCATTTCACCAGATGCGGCATATGGTGATGTGGATGGTCGGATGAACCCCTGACGGAGCATCTCGTCGAGTTGCTTCTTCAATTTGGTCAGTTCGTGATCGCTCATCTGATAGGTCCCTCGTTTTGTGGTTTGGCTGCCCGGCATCAGCTTGATATGATGGTTGATGTCCCGTTGAGGTGGTAGAGTTGTTGGAAGCTCATCGTGGAAAATGCTCGCAAACTCTTGGATGAGTGGTGCGAACTCTTCGGGTACCATCGTGAACTTTGTCGATGAGGCTAATGAGGCCGATGGGGGTGATGAGTCAGCTGCTGCCACTTCCATTTCCTCTATGCCGTGAGTGGTTTAGAATCAAGAAGCTCTGCCGAGATGTTGAGGGGCTTTGAGAATACCTCGACGTTTCTTTATAAAATTTTAGTGTCGTCAAGAAGTGCAATAAACGATATTGAAGCATTGATATGGTCCGTGATACCTCTGTCATCCTTTCGGAAGGTGGTCAAAGTTATCAAAACTCTAGGAATGGAACACAGGAGGTCGGGGCAGTTGGCCAAAACACCCTTCGCTGAATGGCGGGAAAATATGGAAGTCGTCGCATACTGGGCTGTGAATGTAAGAACATAAATTCCCACTCGCAATTTTTAGGGACTCACGTACGTCAGGGACGTAACACTTCCCCTCTTTTAGCCGTGATGTCCCAGTGCGTTAGCGGACGTAGGTCGGTGACGGCGAAAGTAGCCGTCGATCAGATGATCGATGTCCCGGAGGTTGTCAAAGGGCTCCTAGCTGTTGTGCGCAGTGTCTTAGTCATGCCACTAGACTAGATACTCGGTCATTATTCCATGGCGTCAATGTACGAGGATATCCTCTATTACCTACTCTGTATCCTCGTCCACTTGGATAGGAGGTGGAGGGACAACATCTCTACCGGGAAAGTCCATGCCAGGATCCGGGTAGTGCTTGAGCTTGGTGATGTGGATGAAAGGATGAATCACCATGTTGTCGAGTAGGAAATGTCGAGCGACGACTAGGGTTTGCATTCGCTTGATATCATACTGGCCCAACCATGGGAGTTTTGTGAAGTCCTGACCTGAGAGTTTGATATTCGCCGTGCTGAGGAAGACGCAACTGTCAACACTCAACACATCATCGCTGCGATGATGGTTGGCTGCCCGCTTCGTGACTGCTTGTCTGTTTGCGAGGGTCTGTCGTGTCTCCTCCTAGATGTTTTTGAAATCCCGGCGGTGGATGTCAACCACGGGCATATTACTATGACTTTGCAATCCAGCCGGTGTGGCAAGAAGTTTGCCGTACAATACCTCAAAAGGTATTTTACAAGTTGCGGTGGAAGTGTCAGAGTATGCGAGTTTGGTAGTTGGCAAGTTTGTTTCCCAATCGGTGCCGTGTGATTGGCATAAAGTTTGGAGAAGTTGTTCAAGCATCTGGTTGGTTCACTTGATTTGCCCGTTTAGTCAAAGGATGGAACGCCGTTGTTGGTTGGATCCGACCGTCGTAGAGTTTCATCAGTTCATGCCAAAAACAACTGGTGAAGCGGCTGTCTCTGTCATTGGTGATGGCATGTGACTCGCCATGTAGTCGCACGATCTGATTTAGAAACAACTGTGATGTTCCTTTTATGGTGATGATGGTCATCATGAGCATTAAATGGGACATTTTAGGAAAATTTCCACCAAGACGAGGATGGCATCGTACCTCTTGGGAGTGGCAGGCAGTCCTGTCACAAAAACCATGCTGATGTCGGCCCACGGTTCCTTCGATATTGGTAGGGGTTGAAGTAGACCAGCTGGCTGCTTGCAATGAGATTTTTGTCTCTGATAGGTGTCGCATGATTCGCAGACTACCGCCATGTCGGCCAGCATCTTGTCCCACTAGTAGTGCTTTCCCAGTTTTTTTAGCATCTTTTCCTAGCTGAAGTGTCCACATGGACCAATGTCCTGGCATTCCTCCAATTGCATCCGATGCAATTCCTCATTTGGAGGAACGACAACCTGGCGAGTGAATCCTCGTCGCTAGTAGGGATCGTTGAACCAAAACTTGGTTTTATCTTACCCGCCAAACTCCTCGTATCCCTTTGCAAACAACCTAACAAGGTACAGGTCTCATTCGACAAGCAACGTGCTGATCTCAACCATTAAATCTGGTTGCCAACTTAGAGCATCCGCCGGATTTATTTTTCCTGGCCGATACTCGATTTCATAGTCGAAGTTTTCCTCAAGGAATTCCATCCATCGAGTTTGTTGATGGCTTAGATTTGGTTGGGTCTTGAGATTTTTCAAGGTTTGGTGGTTGGTGCGGAAGATGCATCCTCGGCATCGAAGTAGCAGCACTATGTCTTGAACGCGTGCACGAATGCAAGCATCTCCTTATCGTGCACCCCATAGTTCAGTTCCGGCCCTTATAGTCTTCTCGACATGTACGCGGTCGGTTGTTTTCCAGCACTGTTGTCTTTAAAGAGAACGGCTTCGATGGCTTAATCGGACGCATCGGTGGCCATTATGTAATCCTCCGTTGGATCTGCCAATCGTAGGGCTGGCGTCGATGTTAGAGAGTTTCTCA